>PVJS01006561.1:0-59317 GCA_004027185.1 Glis glis | reverse complement strand
TTTTTATACTTTATTTTGAAACCGGGTCTCACGAAGTTGCGGAGGGCCTCACTAAGTAGAAAGAGAGAGAGAGAGAGAGAGAGAGAGAGACAGTGAGAGAGAGAGCTGAGGCTGGCTGCGAACCCGGATCCTCCGGTCTCCGCCTCCCAAAGTACTGGGATTACAAGGGTGCGCCACCACGCCCGGCTTAGGCTACTTTTCAAGAATCCTTTTCTCCCTTGCATTTGAGTTTTCACATTAAGCAATTTTGCCTACAAATGCTCATCCCTTGCCCCCCCTCAAAAAAAAGCAGGAAGCTACTTTGATTTATTTTATTTCTATTAAGCATGGTGCTACTTCCTATGTATTTTTAAGGCTAATTTATGAAGGCAAGAGGATCAACCCCAGAGTCTTGGGATAGTCTCTTAAAAAAAATATTCAAGTCTCAGCCAGCACCGTACATAACAGGGAACTCAGCCAGGCATCTGGATAGCCTGGTTTTTATCCTGGCTTACAAGCAAACTTGGGCAAAAAACTTGGCCTCTCTGAGCTTTGGTTTACCCACCTATAAAAAGATGAACTCTACCTTCTCTTATTGTTCTTCTTCTCCACAATTTTAAAATGAAGAAAATGCACAAAACATACATGGTGTTACTAAGGCACATCAGCAAGTACCACACCACCTCTGGACTGGAAAGTCTTAATAAGATCACAGAGCCAGTGGGTCACAAGGGTCTTCCTATTCCAGCCAACTGCCAAAAGAACATTGAGGGGAAATTCCGATCTCATTCCCAAGCCATTTTCCTATGAATCTTCATCCAATTTAAGCACATACTAGTGCATATCCCAAATCTAACACTTCCCACCAAAATAGAACACATTTCTACCTCCATAAATTTTTTCAGAACAGGTTGCTTAAATCCCACAAATTTATAAATTAGACGTACAAAGTACAATTTGTATCATTTTTAGAGACAGAAAATGTGAGTAGCCTAAATGAACCATCATGAAGTAGAAGTAGAATATATTTTTTGGCAACCAGAAGAATGTTCCCAGTCCTTGGTGGAATTAATTTCCAGGATGCTGTGTGTGAAAGGAATAAAAAATGACTATAACTATGGGATTTAAAATTTAAAAAGAGCCCTTTTAACAGGCTGAATCTCATTCTCATTCACAGGCACTTTTTATTTTAGCTTTTAAATTATCATAGAGTAAAATTAACATTTTATGCAAATGTAATTCTATACATTTTAAAGCATTGTATAGATTCCTGTAATCACCACTGCAACCTGCATATAGAACTGCTTCATCAACCTTAAAAACTCCTTCACATGTGCCTTTAAAGTCACCACATTCTCCATTCCTAACACCTAGCAACCAATTAACTTTCTGTGACTAAAGGTTGCTGTCGTTTTTTGTTTGTTTGTTTGCTTGTTTTTATGATAACATATACACAGAATCATACAGTGTATAACTTTTGGAATTCATTCAAAATGTTCCATCTATCAATATTCTATGACTTTTTATTTATGAATAGCATTCCAACATATAGATACACCACAGCTGATCTGTTCATCTCTGGAAGAACATTTGGGTTGCTTATAGTTTGGGTTGATTAAGAATACAGCTGCTATAAATATTCATGTGTAGAGTTTTGTGTGAAAGTAAGTATTCATGTCTCTAGGGTAAGTACTTAGGAGTAGATCAGACGGTAAGTGTATTTTTAACTATATAATAAACTGTCAGACTGTTTCTCTGAGTCGCTATTCCATTCACGGGCATCTTTGAATGAATGCATCTGTGAAACGAATATGCATTTTTCTCATCTGGCGCCCACTTGACTCTCGTCCTTAGTTCCACTCTGGTACACACCTGTCCCACCATGTTACCCAGCCAAACTGTGGGAATTTCACATCCCAGAATCCATCACGGTCTTGCTCCCTTTTAGGACTTTATTTCCTCTGTCTGCAATGGCCAATCTTCCTGGAAGAGTTAATCATTCTAATACACAGTTTTGGCCCAAAATCAAGTCTTCCTTCACCTTCTATTCAAGAAGATCGATTCTTTGTTGTTTCCTAAACTTGTACCTTTCATCATATCCTGACTATCAACGAGGCAGGAACAAGAACTATTTAATGTTCTACCTGATTCACTAATTTATTCATTTATTCACACATTCACCAAATTTGTATTGACCACTTACTATGTTCCAGTAATTGTCTAGGTTCTAAGGATAGAGCCTCGCCCAAATCTGGACCAAGTTAATTAGTCAAGAAGCATAGGGCCTCAATGACACGGCCGAATTGCACATGCTTTGAAAATAAAAACTAGTTCTATCAATCACTTCTTCTGCTGTCTCTTAATTAATCCATACCTCACCCCAGGGACAACCACATTATTCTAAAACTCTCCAAGGAGGGAAAGGACTGTTTTATTAATCTTTATATCACATGAGCTAATTCATGGATGCTCAGTAAATATTTGTCAGGTATACTGACTTGATTAGTGGAAATTATATTTCACCGTGGCGGGTTTTCCATTTGATACAAAACCAAGTTGTTTTTTAAAAAATATTTTGTTGGACAATACACTCTTTGTTTTTTCCATTGAAAGATTTAGTCCAACAAAAATCATGTCTCCTCGTCACAGTCAAGGTTTTCTCAAACACGAAGTGAAACATAATCCTTTCATTTCATGTTTCATGCAGTAGGCATATTTCCTCCATCGCAGCTCATTTTTTTGGCATCTGAGATTTGCTTAAATAATTGAATATAGTCTGCAATGGCAGTTTTTAATGCCTTTGGTCATGCCTAGATAATAAGGCATTGTGGTAATTCGGTCACTTCATTCAATAGCTGGTCAGTTTAATAAATATCTATTAAACCTGTTGTTTGACTAATGTACCATTTATTCATTAAGCACACATTGAGTGCCAGTGCCAATATAGGTGCTGGGACTGCAGCGATGAATAACACATTGTTCTGAACATGCTGAATGGGAAAAGGACAGTGTGTAATCTAGCCCAGGAAGGATGGGGACAAATGGTTACTAAAGAATGCATTCCACAGAGATTTGAAGATTACCACCTACCTCTATGTTTTTGGCTGCTCATTCTTTTGTTTCAAGTTCAACAAATGCAAATCCCTGAGGGTTTCTTATAGACTTATAATGATGTTGGATTTAGCCAAGTTCCCACATTTCTCAGATACTCTCTGAATCCAAGTGTGATTAGTATTTTTCTGAAGCACTCCTAAAATGAAGTTAATATAACCAAGAATGTTTTAAGGCAGCACTTTCTTAAATCCTTTATACTACAAATTTGCTTAGCCAGAAACCTAGAACATTAGAATTCTCTCTGTCTCTTACGTTCATTACACCTAAGGGCACAGAGTGGGTCAATATACACAACAAAAACAACACAGTTTTCATCTCTTCCACATTGAATTCACTGTCCAAAGTGGAAAACAGGCAAATATTGTAATTTATACTATGGGAATACAAAAGAAAGAAAACATATTAGGTTTGTTTGGAGAATGGCAGTCAGGAGTGACTTCTTAAAGGAAAAGTTCCTTAAAGGAGTCTTTCAGTATTATTAATTGCTTATGAGATAGATAAGTAACCAGAAAGTTTATAGAGGAAATGCAAAGTAGTTAGAAATAACATGCAAAGTAGTTAGAAATAACATGCATGTTAGAAATAACATGCAAAGTAGTTAGAAATAACATGCAAAGTAGTTAGAATAAATGCAAAGTAGTTAGAAATAACATGGCATTTTGAAGAAGCTGCTTTTAATGTGTTATGGTTTGGATATAGAATGTGCCCTGAAGAGCTCATGTATTAATATACATCAAAGGCGATATAAGTGAATGATGAGGGTTATAAACTCACCAGTGGATAAATCCATTGACAGATTAATGGATTTATTGAGTGGTAACATAGGCAGGTAGGGTATGGCTAGAGGAGGGAGGTCACTAGGGGTGTGGTCTTGGGGAATATATATATATATATATATATATATGTATGTATTCCTTGTCGTCTGCCCTTGCACTCTCATTCTGTTTCCTACTGCCATGCCCTGAGCTCTGCAGACATGACCTGAACTAAAACCTCTGAAATCTCCACAACTATGAGCCAATAAATCTTCCTTCCTCTAAGTTGTGGTTGTCAGGTATTTTGGATTACAGCACTGAGAACGCTGACTGAAACATAATGATACTCGGATGAGCTGGTAGAATCTATCACCATAAGGATAAATGGAATCTTTGTCTATTTCTCTACTGATACACTTCAAATACCTTGAAACATGCCTGACCCCATAGTAGGTACTCAATAAATGTTTACTAAATGGGAGCAAGAGATGTTGTTGGCAAGAACTGTTAAGTAGTTAGGTTAGCATCTTCCCTATCCATGTTCATAGCAGCACAATTTACAATGGCCAAATTATGGAACCAGCCTAGGTGTCCATCAATACCTTTTTATAATTGCTAGGAAAGTTTATCTGAATATGACAGGAGCTGTAAGAATTAGAAGACATGTAACAACCATCTTCCAGATTTTCCAGAAATGAACATTGTGTAGGCCCACAATTTGTTGTGGAAAATATAACCCATTCATAATGGAAAACAAATTTTGTTTGATATGGAAACACTTTTTATAATTTAGGAAGGTTGTATGTGTCTAGAAATTTGTTAATTTCTTCTAGGTTTTCCATTTTGTTGGAGTATAGTTTTTCGAAGTAGTTTCTGAGAATTCTCTGGATTTCCAGGCTGTCTGTGGTAATATCACCTTTTTCATCTCTTATTTTAGTAATTTGGGTTGATTCTTTCTTTTGGTTAGGTTGGCTAGTGGTTTATCTACCTTGTTTATTTTTCAAGAAACCAGTTTTGCGTTTTATTTTTTGTATTTTTATTCTCTACTTCATTGATTTCTGCTCTAATTTTAATAATTTCCTGTCTTCTACTGGCTTTGGGATTAGACTGTTTCTGTTTTTCTAGGTCCTTAAGATGTGTCATTAGGTTGTTTATTTGGAGAATTTCTGTTCTTATTCAAGCACTCAGTGCTATGAATTTTCCTCTTAATACTACCTTCAAAGTGTCTCAGATTTTGATATGTTGTTGTCCCTATTTTTGTTTGTTTCTAGGAATTTCTTAATTTCTCCCTTTATTTCTTCTATGACCCATTCCTCATTCAGTAGTGTGGTGTTCAGTCTCCACGTGTTTATGAGGTTTCTCTGGGTCTTCTTATAGTTGATTTCTAGTTTCATTCCATTATGGTCTGAAAAGACGCAGGGGATTATATCACATTTTTAAATTTGCCAGTGCTTGCTTTTGTGGCCCAGGATATGGTCAATTTGGGGGAAGGTTCCATGAGCAGCTGAAAAGAATGTGAATTCAGCTATAGTTGGGTGGAATATTCTGTATGTGTCTACTAGGTCCATTTGGTTTATGGTGTTCCTTAGGTCTGAGGCATCTTTATTGACCTTTTGTCTAGAAGATCAATCTAGTGGTATGAGAGGGGTGTTGAAGTCTCCTAATATTATTGTATTGGGATCTATGTGTGACTTAATGTCACAAACTGTTTTATGAAAGTGGTTGCACTTATGTTTGGGGCATAAATGTTTATCGTTACATCCTCTTGTTGGATTGTTCCTCTTACCAGTAAAAAATGATTTGTTTTGTTTCTTCTGATAAGTTTAGGCTTGAAGTCTATTTTGGCTGATATCGGAGTTGCTACTCCTGCTTGTCTTTGAGTTCCATTAGCGTGGATTATCTTGCTCCAGCCCTTGACCACCAAAAAAAATCCCAAATAACTTAATCAAAAAATGGGCAAGTGAACTAGACATATCACAAAAGAAGGAATACAAATGGCAAATAAGTATATGAAAAAAATGTTCAACATCATTAGCAACCAGAGAGATGCAAATCAAAACCACCCTGAGATTTCACCTAACCCAATTAGAATGGTAATCATTAAAAACACAAACAACAACAAATGCTGGCGAGGATGTGGAGAAGTAGGAACTCTAATACATTGTCGTTGGGATTGCAAACTAGTGCAAACACTTTGGAAAACAGTGTGGAGGATCCTCAGAAGAATGGGAATGAACTTATCATATGACCCAGCAATACCACTCCTAGGTATCTACCCAAAAGAATGGAAACCAAACTACCAGAGTAATGCATGCATATCCATGTTTTTATCTGCACAATTCACGATTGCCAAAATATGGAACCAGCTGAGATGTCCATCAACAGATGACTAGATTACAAAACTATGGAATATGTACACAATGGAATTTTACTCAGTCATAAAGAAAAACAAAATTATGTCATTTTCAGGGAAATGGATAGAACTCGAGAACATTATGCTAAGTGAGACTAGTCGGTCACAAAAAGTGAAAAGTCAGATGTTCTCCCTAATATGCAGAAGCTAGTGAGAAAACGGGACATTGGAGGGACTCCAGACAAAGGAGGAGAAACCTTAGATGAGTAAAGAAGGTGACCTAACTGAGGGAGATGGGAGGGGGAGGAGGGAAGCACCTCAATGGACATGATGTACATACACAAACTTATCAAAGCCAATCACCCGTGCTGAGTATGGGAAGGAGGGAGGAGGAGGGAATACGGTGGGAACTGGAGGGGGAGCTCAATGAGTGATGTGTTCATGTATGCCTCTACCACCATGAATTTCATAAAGATGTATGATTACAATGCACAAATAAAATTTAAAAATTGAAAAAAAGAAAAATAGAAGGTAATAAAATAAACAGCAGGATGTGCAAAGTGGTTAAAAATAAAAATACCTTAGGACAGTAATCTAAAATTGTATGATTATCTAGACAAGTATATTAATATGCTATAGCATTAGAATGCAATATTATTAATTTCCTAAGCATGTTATGGGTGAGGTATCTTTCATATTATACTTGCAATACATTTGTTTCCTGTTGTATTCACAATTAATAATCTGAATAATTCTAATATTTTACTAAATAAATTACTTATTCTAAAACTAGTATCAAGATTCTGATTTAGATTAAATTTGGTTTTATTCCCTGATAACTCTGACATTATGTGCATATCCTCTAGTTTTGGGTGCTATTAGATATAGAAGATATTCAAATGATTAATAAAAGTAGCATAAAGATTTGGGGGGGGGAAAGCTGTTCATTTGCAGCAGGAGGTGGAGAAAGTCTTCAGTCCAATCTGCCTTGCATCTTGAGCACCAACCAGCCCTTCTGGACCCTCTCGTGTTACCATGCTGCTCACTCACACTTGCCATACTTTCTTAGAACTTCACAGTCGTGGCATTCTGCATGTTTTTCGTTCATCCCCAGATAAACGAAAGCAAAGAGCAGCTAGCTGTCATAGTGTTGGCTTATTTTGGGTTCCTTGCAAGGGAATTTGCTTTTGACTTTGGTAAAGGAAATGGCCCATATAAAATTTTGCTTCATGACCTAATATATGAATGTGCATTGAGATTAAACTGTAGGTTTTCTAATATGAAGTCAATCAGTCTTGGTTTTAGATCTGAGTAGGCTCTGCCATATCTCACCTCTGAGATCTGGATCAGGCTATCCAACTGTCCTCATTCTTCTTGTCCTCATGGAGAAAATTCTAAATTAAAGGGTGTGTGCCAGTTCCTGGCATAAAGTAAGAGCTCAATCAATGCTTTTTATTTTAATATTTTTAATGTCATAAAACCCAAGTTCTAGGCAAATTTATGCCACTTAAAGTGTGCTTCTACAATTATAGTGCAGAATACCATAGTAATTTATAAAGCAATTATGGCAATGTCTGAATTGTAGTGAAGGTCAACAGGATAGTTATGTAAATACAACAGAAACAAGTACTTCCATAGACTTAACAGTACTTTCCAAGCCCTATGAGCTGTTCTAAACCCTTTACATATCCTAAATCATTTAATTAACAGAGTGATCCTGGAAAGTAGGAGCTATCTTTATCGTTTTTATTTAGCAAATCAGAGGAACTGAGAGAGTTTAATTTATCCAAGGTCACACATCCAGGAAGAAGCAGAGACAAGATTTAAAACAAAGGAGTTAGATTCAGTCTACTCTGAAAACCACTAAACTATCTCACCCTTTTTTTTTACATTGAATTATCTTTGAAGGTTTTATTTTTATAGAGCAGTCTTAGGTTCATGGCAAAATGAATAGGAATGTGCAGAGATTTCCCATATTCCCCCTGTCTCTGCACATGTGTGGTGTCCTCCATCATTAACATCCCCTACCAAAGTAGTACATTTGTTACAATTGATGAACCTACACTGACACACTACGATCACCAAAAGTTCATAGTTCACATTAGTGATTATTCTTGGTGTTGTAAATTCTATGGGTTTGGACAAATGTGTAATATCATATATCCATCATTATATTATTATGTAGTATTTTCTCTGTCCTAAAAACCCTCTGAACTCTGCCTGTTCTTCATCCATCCCTCTGACAACACTGAACTTTTTACTTTCTCTATAGTTTTGCCTTTTCCAGAATGCCATATAGTGGGACTTATGTAGTTAAAAAATCTTTTCAGATTGGCTTCTTTCACCTAATAATACATATTTAGGATTCCTTCATGTCTTTTCATGATTTGACTGCTCATTTCTTTTTAGTGATGAATACTATCCCATTGTCTAAAGGTACCTTTATTCATTCTGTACCTATGGAAGAAGAGTATCTTGGCTGCTTCCAAGGTTTTGTAATTATGAGTAGGGCTGCTATAAACATCCACAGGTGGGTTGTTGTGCAGACATAAGTTTTCAACTCCTTTGGGTAAATATTGAGAAGCACAATTGCTGGATCATATGTTAAGGATATGTTCAGCTTCACAAAAATCCATCGAAATGTCTTCCCAAGTGGCGGTTGGATCTGGCTTCCCCACCAGCAGTGAGTTTCTGTTGTCTACTCCTTGTCAGTATTAGAGCTGACAGTGTTCCAGATTTTGGCCATTCTAATAGGTATGTAGTGGTATCATGTTGTTTTAAATTACATTGAATTTTCATATTGAATTCTGAATGGAAATGCTTTTTACATTAACTTAACTTTTTATTTGTTTGCTAAAGATGCATGCTATAGAATGCAATCAGAATTTTTTATTGGTGCATTGTAATCATACATCTTGATGGGTTTCAGGGTGATAGAAGTATACATGCACGTATCAGTCAGTTAGCCCTCCCCCAATTCCCACCCCCATTCCCTCCCCCTTCCCTCCTTCTCGTGCTCAGCATAGTAGTTGACTTTGATAAGTTTGTGTATGTAATCCTGAGCATTAGGGTGTTTCCCTCTTCCCCCCTCCCATCTCCCTCAATTAGGTCACCTTCTCTACCCATCTGAGGTTTTCTCCATCTTTGTCTGGAGTCCCTCCCTACACCCTATTCTCCCTAGCTTCTGCATATTAGGGAGAGCATCTGAGTTTTCAATGAAAAATGCATTGTTATATATATGGTTTCAATGACTTCACAATAATCCCGAGAAATAAGCCACTCCGGAAAGGATCTGGCATCCATTCCTTTGGTCTCCAGCTTGATTTGCTCTCCTGAACCTCAGCCTCAGCTATGCACAGGGCTCACGGCATTTGATGTTTCTGCCTTGAAGCTGCAGACTAAACTTTCCAGTTGATTCACTTTCTGGAACTGTGTACTCATGGCCATCCCAGGAACAATAGTCTCTCCTGGCATCTGTGTGGGTGGCAGCCTAGGGTTTCAATCAAGGTTCTTTTGATTAAAACTGAAGAAAAAAAGTTTAAAAAAAAGTAGGAAAAGTGGAATTTATCTATTTAACCCAAGCAAAATAGAGTTAGAAGAGATTAAAACTTGGAGACAGATAGTAAAAAAAAATAATTGAGCCCCAAGGATTTTCAGTCCATCTCTGTGACATCATGTTCCACCTCATGTTTTATTTAAATGCCTCCTTTATTCGTCTCTTTCTACAAAATAGTTTTCTCTACTTTTCTGTTATTTGGTAAAAGATGGCCCTTCTATACATCCATAGTTCACAGGCTACTCATTTGTAACCAGCAGAATCTACTATCGTTAGACCCCAATTCTAAATTCTGAATTGGGAGACTGTAGCTGACTCTTGGGGGTCATGTTGGTCCACTCTTGGTACTATAAACCATATAGGTAAGCAGGACTTGCGGCACAGGGTCACACAGTAAAATTATGACAGCCAAGGCCCATTGCTGTAAGAAGATGACAATGATCTGAAAGAGGTACACAACTTATTCTTGGGCAGGACTTCTCTACATAGGGCTCTACCTGACTCATATCCTCTTGCATTAAGCACTTTGCCTTTCTCTAGCAACATCCTTCTCTTTGCCATTAAGTTCTCAAGGACCATATATTATATGCTGAGACTTTTGCAAATAGCTTTCTATCATAGTAATGAAGAATTTTCTCCAACATAAAGCTCTTTAGAAGAGCACAGTTCAATATGATTATAGCTCAATAAGGGCAGTGTAACCTAACTTACACTGAACTAGATGGAGAATAGTCTCAAAGCTGCAAACCACATTTTTCAAGATGTCAAGATGAAAGAGTTTAAAATGCTCCCCTATTTTAAAATTTGATATTTTTCAACTGTACTTATCACATGGAATAAGGAAATTTACTTATCACATGGCGTTTTTGTCACTTTTAGAAAGAAAAGTACCATGAAAATTACAGCTTCAAATGAGGACCCTTTTTGCTCAGCAAACTTTCTCTGCTTATAGAAATATTGCTGAACACAGGAGCTGCTTGAAGTTGGTAACTCTGCTGGTAATTTTAAAAAGCATTAGTTACTTTTGAAAAGTGGATATTTTAACACATTTTTTCTTAAAATATCAGGATTATTCTATACACCTTGAAGAACAGAGGACTTGAAGAATAGTCTAAAGCTGAATGTAAAGCATAGATTTCTACTCTGCTTATCTCTCTAGTGGTGGGATGGTGGGCTAAACAGACCTAGGTATCAGCAATCCCAGCTTCTTTCTTCCTTACTCTGAGACCTCCAGTGAGTGGTTTAATCTCTCTAAATCTCACTATTCCCATTTTAAATACAGAAATTGTGCACACATCTTAGGATTGTTGTGTAAGGCTCTTAGCAGAATTCCTGCAATATGGCACATGCCCAGAAAATATTCTCATCTCTCTTTATCCAACCATCTACCATTCTGGCACAAATCCTAATCTATTTTACATAAGTCCATCTCACCAGTGGAGAAGAGTTAATACATAACTACCCTGAGATTTATATGACAATCCTACTAATTGGCTTTATATCCAGGTTCCTACCATGTGCCAAGTAACATGGAAGAAAAGAAGGTACAATTAAATTCTCCATGTCTTTTTTGATCTACACATACATGTCTAGAAGTATATTGCTCCTATATTTGTATGTGAGCAAACATGAGATAGCACATTATAAGAAAGGAATATTATGCTATGTTAAAAGTCATGTGATCAAACTGCCCATTATTTCCAACTAAACTCTACCCACCTAGAGGCCACCAAGTCACCTAACCCCAAAACCCTAAGCTTATGTGACACCTAGAATAAAAATCAATAATATGTGCTAATGGGTGTGTTAACTTAAATTTCTTTGACTACTAGTCTTATTTTTCATAGATGCATTGCTATTTCTATTTTCTTTGCTTTTTCTAGTTGCTAGTTCAATTCTTTTATCTTTAGGATTATTGGATTATTATCTTATAATTAATTAGAAATCATCAAATATTAATGATATTACTTATTTGTTCTATATATTACAAATGGCTTCTCCAGTTTATTGTTTGATTCCATTATTTTCCATTCTATCAAACAGCATTTCTTAAACTTTAGATATTCAAAACTCTTCATCGTTAACTTCATGTTATTCTAATTTTCAATTTATTTTTATCGTTAGGAAATTGTAATTCCTAAATAACTATTACAAATTGCTATAGTGTCGCTTAGGACAGAAGAATTTACTGAGTGGAATGCCAGTAAACAAATTTGTGTCAATAAACTGCCATGAAGTCCAGAAGCAAAGAATCTTCCCCAAAGTGTAAATTTGGATTTCATGATGAACAGGACTCTAAGTCTTCCAATTCTGTATCTGGGGCCATTGGACACGGCTCTTTGCAATATGCCAACACTTGACCTTTTAAATGAAGAACAGGACCCAGATGTGGAAAGGCAGGGACCCTTTTCCAAGGTCTGGAACAAATTGTGAAGGCTTCATTGGAGCACAAATATATGCCAGAAGAAATAGATTCATGGGCCTGAGCTGCTAGTCTAGGACACTTTCAATTTCTGCTGTCTAGAGGATGGATGGCCTTGGTTTCATACTCCTTCTTTTTCATCAGCGAGCCCAAGGTGATGTCACAGTAATACAGCCAGTTCAAATCCATGAAGCCATACCAGAAGCCACTAACCATGGGGAAGGAAGTTCTGAACCCTTGTTATGAGACAGGCATTCCATAACCCTATTTTGTTAAGTTTTCACAATAACGCTTTGTGATGGGAATCATTATTCCTATTTCACAGATGAAGAAACTGAGGCTCAGAGAGATTAATTGTTCTACTCAATATTAAATAGCTAATAACTTGTAGGGGCAGAATTGAAACCCAAATCTTTCTGACTGTTGAATACAAGCATTTATTTACAGTAATATATAGCTTCGTGTTGTCAAGGTGCCAAATAAGGCCAAAGCACTTCTAGTCAAAATATACTGCCTTCAGTCTGATGATGTGTATCACCTCTCTACTCTAAAATTCATTACCATCTTTCACTTGGAATATCTGAGCCTATTTGCAGCCAGGACAGCTATCTCACAGATTGCTGTGGGAAGTCCCAAGGCTGGCTAAAATAAGCTATAGCCCTTTGAGCTGAGCTAAAAATAAGAGTCACGCTCCTGGAGGGACTTCATCTCCCACTGTTATTTTATTAATGGAAAACACTGTATTGCCCATTCCCTGACCTCCCTCCCACGGGAAGAAAATGTTTCTGTATACCAAGTCTCCCAAGTGTAAAGAGGGCTAATGAAGTTATATGTTCCCAACCCCTGCATCAAGACAATATGGCTCATCCTTTGCAATGGAATGCACTTCACTTTCAGACACTTGGATGTAATCAGAGGGAAACAAGGGGTTTCCCTCTGTTTTCCACTGTTTTGGATACACCTATGTGAATACCAGAGGTGATGAAATCAAGTGTCCATGTTCCTAAAAGTAAGTAACCAGACTTTGGGGAAGGAAACAGAACAGTGTCAGCCTTCCAGAACCCTCTTTCTCACTCACCCTTAATAGCTACTCCTGCTTCCTCTGCAAACACAACAGTTATAGGATTTCTAACATCATAGACCAGTTTTCACTATCTTTGAACTTTATATAAATTGGATTATGCAGTTTATGTCTTCAGTATATAACTTTTTTGGGCAAGGTTGTATTCAACTTTTTTGGTAAGGTTGTATACATCCTTGCCTTAGATGTATAGAGATGCACACAGTCTATCTCTGTGCAGTTAAATTTTATGAATATATAAAAATGCCTCCATCTACCCCGTTAAGGAAGAGTATTCACATTGCTCCCATCTTGGATCTAACACAAATATTTCAGATATAAACATTCTTCTCCTTCTCTTTTGATCCATATGTTCACCCATTTCTGTTGGGCATACAGCTAGAGGTAGAACTGTTAGATCATATATATGTATCTTCAACTTTACCAGCTCTTTAAAATCTCATACATATATACATATATATTTGCACACAATCTATATGTATCTTCAACTTTACCAGCTCTTTAAAATCTCATACATATATACATATATATTTGCACATATTCTATAGAAAACGATTATGACTCAAAATAATTAGACAAACATTGCAGTTTTGTAAAGGGTAAGATATATGCATAGGCATTTTGCCAAAGATAATATACAAATGGATGGTAAGCAGATGGAAAAATGCTAGAGATCATTGGTCAATAGGAAGTTAAAATTAAAACCACAATAAAATACTTCTGTATGTCCATCAGAATGGCTTTGATCCCAAGCACAACAATAACAAGTGTTGACAATGAAGTGGAGAAACTGAAATTTTCATATACTATTGGTGGGAATATAAAAGGGCACATTGTCTTTGGAAATGAGCAGTTTCTTAAAATCTAAGTTGAAAATGCATTTGGTTTTACATTTTAAAGGATAAATTTTGTGGTCTGTGAATCATAGCCCAATAAATTCTATTTCTAGGCATCTACCCAATGAAAGTAAAAGCCTAACCCCTCCCAAAGACTTGTACTTTAAGGTTTTTAGCAGTATTATCTATAGTACTGTACCAAACTGAAAGGAAATATCAAATACCCATCAACTGCTGAATGAACAACAAAATGTAGTATAACCATACAATTGAATATTATTCAGCAATGAAAACGAATTGCTGATATATTTCATAGCATGTATGTATCTTAAAAACATATGCTAATTAAAGACATTTGATACACCAAAACTGTATGTATGTATAGTTTTTGGGTAAGGTTGTATTCTACTTTTTTGGTAAGGTTGTGTATATCCTTGCCTTAGCTATGATACACACAGTCCATCCCTGTGCAGTTCAATTTTATGAATATATAAAATGTCTCCATCTAACCCATTAAGGAAGGGTATTCACATTGCTCCCATCTATTTCATAGTGTTCATAGAGCACATCAGTGCTCCCTATGAGTTTGTTTTGGGTACATCTATGTGAATAACATGGGTGATGAAATCAAGTGTCCAAGTTCCTAAAAGTAAGTAACCAGCCTTTGGGGAAGGAAACAGAACAGTGTCAGCCTTCCAGAAACCTCTTTCTTGCCTGCCTCTTTCTCACAACATAGTCACACAAAAAGTTATCTTGGTCACAAAGACTCAATTTGAGAATCCAGAAAACAGTAGTTATTCCATCAGACCTTCCACAGTTTATCAGACTTTTTGTCAGTTAGAATATGGACAACTGACCACACAACTTAGAGCAACGAAGATTTATCTGCTCACAGTGTTTTTTTTTTTTATATTTAGGGTTCAGTCCATTTGAGGCTGGGGACCATGGATCTCAGGGAATGGCAGTGGGAAGCAGAAAGAGAGGAATCATAAATATATATACATATATATATATACACATATATATATACACATATATATATATGATTGGAATATATATATATAGATATATATATATATGATTCCATTTCTATAAAGTAACTAAAAAGGCAAATCTGTAGAGACAGAAAGCAAATAAATGTGTGGCTTGGGGTTTGATTGGGAGGTACCATTTCACTTTTGGATAATGAAAATACTCTAAAAATGGGTGTGGTCATTGTTGCACTGTTCTATAAATTTATAAAATATCATCAAATTAGATACTCACAATGGGGATACATTTCATCAGTTGTACATTAGACCTCAATAAAATACAACATAGTCACACAAAAAGCTATCTTATTCACAAAGACTCAGTTTGAGAGTCCAGAAAACAGTAGTGATTCCATCAAACCTTCCATGGTTTATCAGACTTTTTGTCAGTTAGAATATGGGCAAAGTCATGAATTTATCTTAACCATGTGTTTTGTTTTAATGTCTGTTTACGCATGCATCATCTTCTTACGTGTCTCGGTAAACATTCTCACTGCTATGATCCAAGACAACTGACCACACAACTTAGAGAAAGGAACATTTATTTGCTCACAGGTTTTTTTTTTTTAAAGATTTGGGGTTCAGTCAATGTGAGGCCGGGGACCATGGATCTCAGGAAATGGCAGTGGGAAGCAGAGAGAGGAAGAGAGCAAGGCTTCACTTTCACATCATGGAGGCCAGAAGCAGGAGAGAGCAGCAAGCAAGGATATTCAAAGACACAAGCACAATCCCTAAGGCCACACCTTCAGGGACCCACCTTCTCCAGCCACATCCCACTGGCCTAGGTTACCATTCAGATAAATCCATTACAATCACCAACTGTAATCCATTACATGGATTATCTACTGATGAGAATACAACCCTCATGGCTTAACTATATCAACCCTGCACTCTTCAGGGGGCATTCCATATCTGACCATAACACCATGTAAGTACGTTAAGGAGAACATGGGCATCCCATGCAACTGGCACAATGCCTGAAAGAACGTCCTATGTATGGAATGCTGCTTCTGAAACTCACTTTTCCCAGGGCCTCTGCACCTGCTACCCCTGCACAACTAAAAGCCCCATGTGACATTGCATTAGGGTGATACTGCTTGCCACCAAGCTTTCACTGGTTCCTTTTCCTCCCAAATGTCTTCCCCCTAGACCATTCATGCAATCCCCTGGATGCAAAAATAATCCAGCTATCAACAATTCATCCTCTTACTACAGAAGTACAAGCATCAACTCACTAAAATTTGAAAAAAAATGTTTTATGTACCTTAAATAGACTTACTTTTTTAAAAAGAATAAAATAAAGTTCACCTTAGTGACTCTGTTAGTGATTTACACACGTGATTTCATGGAATACTTGGCATAACCCTGTGACACAGGTGGTAATATCCCCATCTTACAGAAAATAAAATTGAACCAGTGAGAGATGAAATTGCCCAAGCCAATGCACTGGTAAGAAGCAGAAATTAGTCCATTCAACCTTCTCCCCTTCAGACCAGTCCTCAGCTTCCATTACCGCACCCTTAACCACCTGCCCTGCCATTTTCCTTTGCCCTGCTCCCCTAAGAGTCCCCTGTCTCTGAGCCTCAGCCCCACCATGCTGCAGACTCTGCGGAGCTCCATAGTGGCCTTCTGCAAAATCCTCTCTCATCTCCCCAAGGAGATAAGCTTGGCGTTGGCCTGTGGCTCCGAGGTGTAGTTCCAGGCAGGGCCCAATTCAGACTAGAATACCATGCTAGATTTTGTGGTCGCACTAGATGACTCTGCTGTATGACATTTAAAGAACCCAAAGAAGAATTGGAGGCAATACTCTTTCCTAAAAGTTAAGGGGCCCAAGATTGTTACATCTATCCAGAAAAGCTATGGCATTAGCGTTTACAAAAATCCATTGATCACATGTGATGGTAGGCTTATCAAATATGGTGTTATTAGCACTAGATTCTGATAAAGTTCTCCTCAACTGGAATGACTTATACATTGCTAGATAAATCCAAACACCAGTTAAAATTGTAGCAGCAAATGAGAATGTCACTCGTAGATCCCTCGATAAAAATCTAAAGAATGGTGTGACCACTGTTTTCTTCATACTCCCTGGAAGCCTTTCTGAAAAAGACTCTAAGATATTAAATATATATCATATTAAATATTCCTGACTAAAGCTTTAAAAAAAGATTTGAAGGAGAAAAAAAGTTTTGGATAAGGCTACCAGCTTTAGCAGAAACAAAATAAACTTAACAACCTGAGCAAACTACTCAGTTAATTTGAATTTCAGCTAAACAATAATTATTTTTTTAGTATTTGTATGTCCCATATAATATCAGGGACATATGTATACTGAAAATATATTTTAATCATTTCTCTAAAATTTAAATTTTAATTAGGTATCCTTTATTTCATGTGGCAACCTAACTCTAGAATTGGACTACCTCAGTTTGAACCATTTTTCTGAGATTTATTTGCTGAGTGAAAATGGGAAGATTCTTAAACTCACTATTTTAAAAAAATATATATATGTAGAGGGAATATTAACAGCATCAAGTTCAAATGACTTGCAAGTAGGAAATGTGAAAGTATTTACAACACAGTCTTATGGTTTGGATATGGAATGTATCCCTCATATATTGGCAATGTAAAAAATGTTGGGAGGTGAAATAATTGAATCCTGAGTGTTCTAATCTCATCAGTGGATAAATCTCTTGAAGGATTAATCATTTGAATGGATTTATTGTGTGGTAATTCATACAGGTAGGGTGAGTAAGGAGGAAGTAGGTTACTGAGGTTGTTGGCCTTGGGGGTCTACATATGTCTCTCAACCTCTCCTCTCGCCCCCTCTCTGCTTCCAGCCTCCATGATGTGAGAGCAACATCCCTCCATGAACCCTGCTGCCACCGCCACCTTTTATGCTTCGGATCCAGTCCTATGACTGAAAGTTCTGAAACCATGGGCCCGAATGAACTTTTCCTTCTCTTGTTTTCTTGTTGGGTATTTTGGTCACAGCAAAGGGAGAGCTGACTAAAACACACGGCTAGGACAGTGCCTGACTCATGATATGTGTGCAGTAAATTATCCTTCCAGTTGTTGTTGATGCAATAATTGGGTGAAACAAAATGATTTCCAAGAGGATGTAAGCTGTGTTTCTTCCAATAATCTCTCTGAACAGAATTTCTTTTGAACATCAAGGATATAACTTCAACATATAACATTTGAGTGACAAATATCTGGCACAAATAGTTTAATATGTGACTGGCATATTGGTCTTTTTATTTAATTTAAAAATACTTTCAAATAGAAGGTGAAGAATATGAGAAATGGCACTTTCAAAGGAAACGACATCACAATACCATGTTAGGTGAGTTTAAGGCAGCTCAAGAAAAGATTAACTAAATGGCATGTTGACCTCTCTCCCATGACTGTATTCCACTGAAGTAAAGCAAGCCCAGTGTTTCTGGCTGGAGTAAGTAGGTCAGCCCCCCTCCTGGAGGATTAATTCAACTCCCACCACATTATGGCAGCCACCTCTCATTTCCACAGAAAGACTCCATCAGCACACTGATTTCAATTAGAGAAGTGAAGTTCTATTGACTTATCCTAGACACAAGGAGACACAGCAGACAGATAACAAACTGGATTACACAAGCATTAATCCTATGATCATGGCATCAGAAAGACCCTTAACTGCATTACCTCTCTCCCATAGGGATAACAGAGAAGGTTTTTTTCCTCCTATTACAATAAGTTCAATCTTCATACAAGGTGATGGGTTGATACATAAATTGAGAGTGAAGTTTAAGATCTCCTCACGTCCAGAGAGGCATTAGCTTTCTGGCTGGAGTTTGACTAGAGCTGTGTGTACCACTTGAGCTGTGAGAGACCACACCTCCAAACGTTGGTCCTGACCAAATCTCTAGAGACCTCAGCTAAATTTTCTGGATGTTCATCTAGCAAACACCAATAAGACGAAAGAATAACAACTTGATTATGTAGACAAGGTGGAAAGAGCTTCATGCTAGCAGGTAGCCTATAGTATTATTGAATATGAAGAAAGGGATGATCAAAAGGATTGTCTGCTCTCAGTCTAGGTACTTCCGCTTCTAATCTTCTGATGCCTCTACCTTTCCTTTCTTGTCTCTGGTTAATGGTGTGAATTACACTTCCTTTTTTTTTCTTTTTTTGCCGTACCAAGGATTGAACCCAGGGGCATTCTACCTCCGAGCTACACCCCCGGCTCTATTTTTTATCCTTTATTTTGAAACCAGGTCTCACGAAGTTGCAGAGGGCCTCACTAATTAGCTGAGGCTGGCTGCGAACTCGGATCCTCCAGTCTCCGCCTCCCAAGTACTGGGATTACAAGTGTGCGCCACCACGCCCGGTGTGAATTACACTTCCTATCATGCTCTATGTGGGTTAAGTGAGCTGACATTATCTACTTTCCATGAAAGATGCCAAAACCCATAGTATCCTGCATCTGGTAGATTCTCAAGACACCTTGACCCAAATCCCAGATACTGGGTTGGATCTCAATGTCTGCCTGGACCCACAATACTACCATCTGGGTTTCAACTTCCTAGTTCACAGTTGAAGAAGAAATAGAAAAAGACTAAACACACAATCCACAGTATCACTAAAAAAATGTTAAATATCACTAATTATAAGAAAACTCAAGTCAAAACTATAATGAGAGATTCACCTCATGTGTAGTAGAATAACTACTATGAAAGAAAAAGAAACAAGAAAAGAAGTGTTGGCGAGGATGTGGGGAAATTAAAACCCTGATGTACTGTTGGTAATAATATAAAATGGTTCAGGCACTATAGAAAACAATATGGAAATCACTAAGATATTAAAATAAGATTACCATAGAACAGTTTATACTTCTATGTATAAACTTCAAGTAATTGAAAGCAAGGTTTTCAAAGAGACAAGTTCATAACAACATTATTCATAACATCCAAGAGGTGGATGCAACCCAGTGTCCATCAATGGATGCATAGAATTTTTTTAAAATGTGGTATAGACACACAATGAATATTACTAAGCCTTAAAAAGGAAGGAAATGCTAACATATATTACAATGAAGGAAGGAAGGAAGGAAACAGGACATTGTACCAATTGAAATAAGCCGCTTATAAAAAGTCAGATATAGTATGATTTAACTTATTTGAGGTACCTTGAGTAAAGTCAAATACTGTTTGCTAAGGGCAGAATCAGGGAAAAGAGGGAATTGGTGTTTAATGGCTGCAGAGTTTCAGTTTTGCAAGGTGAAAAGATTTTTTTTATTTTAAATATATTCATTTATTGGTGCATTGTAGTTGTACATTTTGATAAATGTCAGGGTATCAGAAGCATGCATTCACACATTGCTCATTTAGCTCCCTCAAATCCTACCCCATTCCCTCCCCCTTCCCTCCTTTTCATGCTCAGCATAGTGATCAACTCTGATAAGCTTGTTTATACACATCATGTGCATTGGTGGGTTTCCCTCTTCCCCCCTCCCATCTCCCTCAGTTAGGTCCCCTTCTTGCTCATCTAAAGTTTTCTCCTTTGTCTGGAGTCCCTTCTAAGTCCCATTCTCCCTAGCTTCCACATACCAGGGAGAACATCCAACTTTTCACTCTTCGTGACTGACTAATCTCACTTAGCATAATGTTCTCCAGTTCCCTCCATTTCCCTGTAAATGATGTAATTTTGTTCTTCTTTATGGCTGCATAAAAATTTATTAAATTGGTTGCACAACAATATGAACAAATCACATACATAAAAATTGTACACATAATATTCATGGTATATATTTTATACCACAATTACGTGTTTTTAATGCCTATAACCCATGTACTCTCAATGGAGATCACATAACTAACTGCCAAGTGGACAAAAGTTGATCTTGAGGGAAATAATCTGATCTTTTTATGCATAAAGCACAGATAAAGTTCATAGATAAAAATACAGTATGGTTGTGGCATTAAAATTCTGTGGATATGATTATGAATAAAAATTCTCTAAACAGTTTTTTAGAAAAAAAATGTTGATAATTCTGCTCCAAAGGATCATCTGCACTTTAGTTTCCAATTCCCAAAAACCTTAAAGAGATCTCAGTCCATTTAGCCACAACCTACCCATGACGAAAGGCAGAATCCTCTTGTACTACCATCACTGGTTGAGTTCTAAGTCTTTCAAAATTATGTGCCACACCCTGGGTTGTGCATAAGAGAAATCTGACATTAAACAATAAGAAAGGGGTCATATCACTTCCCTAGTAAATCAGACATTTGGTGAATTCTTGCCACAATGTAAAACTATAATGCCCAAGCACTGTGGTATCTCAGACAAGTCCATATATCTAATCAGACTAATTTCTCATCAGTTATGATGTGGGAAAATAGAAACTCTTCTACACTCTTGGTTCGGATCGCAAATTAGTGCAGTTGCTATGGAGGTCCGGGTGGAGATTCCCCAGAAAACCAGGAAAGGATCCACCATATGATCCAGCTATACCACTCCTGGGTATCTTTCCAAAGAGACTGAAATCAGAATATCATAGTAATACATGTATATCCATGTTTATAACAGCACAATTCATGATAGCCAACTTATGGAACCAACCTAGTTGTCCATCAACTGATGAATGGATTACAAAATTATGGGATATACACACAGTGGAATTCTACTCATCAAAGGAGAACAAAATTATGTCATTTGCAGGAAAATGGATGGATCTGGAGAACATTATGTTAAGTGAGATTAGCCAGTCACAGAAAGTGAAGGGTCATATGTTTTCTCTCATATGTGGAAGCTAGGGAGTAATAGGGATACAAGAGGGACTTTAGATAATGGAGGAGAAACTCCAGTGGAGCCAGGGAGGTGATCTAGGGGAAGGAGTTGTGGGGGGAGAATTAATGAAAGAGTCACTTCCATTGACATTATGTACATATGTGAGAATACCAATGCCAATCTCAATATCGTATATGAGGAAGGAGCAACGGGGAGCGAGTCGGGAGAGACTCCACTGAGTGTGGTGTGCATGTATGTCACTCTCACTGTGAACTATAATATGATGTGAGACCATAACGCACCAATTAAAGTATGAACAAAGAATCTATCTTCCATTCACTTCGAAGCTTATCAGGAACTTTTTCTTCCTGTTACCTCTAATTACGAATTCCTACATTCCCTCTGTTTCTTTAACAGGCAAATACCACTGACAACTTGTACAAACCAATGTAAAAATGCTACTTCCTCAGGAAAGCTAAGTAATCGTTCCATTCTTTATGGTCCCAAGTCACTGCATAAATAAGTCCATTGAATTTTGTGCATGATTTCTATAATCGCTCTGTTAATTATAAATTTACTTGTTCCATAATACCTCTGTCTTTGGGGCAGAGAATATGTTATGTTGCCTATTTCGAGCATAGAGTAAAACGCAAGAGACTGCTGGAGGGATATATTAATAAATGAATAATAGTATACAAGAAGGGAGTTATTTTAAATTTAGAGTACCTGGGGAGATTTTATGAGGAGGTAGTATTTCGATTTGGGTGTGAAACTGTCTCCACTTCCAAAATACTCTGTTAAAATTATTTTAATATTCCCTCTAGGTTAGCAAACTAATACTTAGAGGGAAAAATTCAGAAATTACAGGCATCTTCAGCAAAGCAGGGAAGAAAATCACCTCTGCTCTACACCCAGAAGCAACCATCATTAATATTTCAGACATGTTTTCTTTCAGCCTTGTACTAAGCACTTTTGTCTACATAATTGAGATAATATAATTTTATAATCTACCTTCCTTACTTAATGCTATATCATAAGTATTTTCATTATCCTTAACAAACAAAATATAATTGTTAATGATTGCATTCTCTTCCTTCCCATGAATATATATCACAATTTACATAATCATTTTCATCGTACTGGATTTTTAGGTGGTTTCCAGTTTCTTGCTCTCATAAATAATGCACATATTTGTTCATAAATATTTATTCCCACTTCTGATTATTTCCTTGGGATGCATTCCTAGAAATAGAAATAATGGGTCAAATGATATTAGAATGTGAAGGCTTTTGAGAAATAACGTCCAAGTACTTTATGGAAAGTTTAGAGCAATTTATACTCCCACCACTAATGTGAAAGGTCTGTGTTTAAGGGCATCTAAACAAGAACTGATATACAGGTATTGTTATTAATTATTTTTTATCATTTTTCCTTTTTTGCTGAAATGAATCTGTCATAAAGTCCAACTATTTATTGTAAAATGCTGCTATATTTCTCCTGTTTCTTTCTATTGCCAAGTTGCTGCCATAAACCAGTTTCTCAGTTATTTCTCACCTATCAAATATGCTAAAATTTTTACTCATGTCCACACCCTTCATAGCCATGCTGTCACCTTAGCCTCAGCTTCCCCTAAGTCCATTGCCATCTACCTATTATCACATGCTCAAGTTCAGTCATTCTTTAATTGATCCAAATGAATTTCATTTGTCTTTTCCACTTCTCTCTAACCTCTTTCATGCAGGAATCATTCATATAACAATTCATTCAGCCAAGATTTAATCATGACCTACTATGTGCCAAGCACTTATAATAAGCACCAGAGATTTAAGAGGAACTAGGCAGATGGGCAGAGTCCCCAACCTCTAAGAAAGGCTAGTGGAGAGGAAGAGGAGATAGACGCTTCTACATTCAGGGCAGGGCTTTCTGTTTAATCTGCTGTTACACACCCAAAATCACATAATCTTGGGTGTGTCATGATCAGGTCAAATTGGCAACCTAGACTGACTATCACACAATGTAAAAATTAGAATCTGAAGCATTTGAACCAGACTCAGATATGATACAATTATCACAATCACAAAAGACGGGAAACTATTAAGGACTACAGAGGCCTAAAAAGGCTTTATGGGAAAAAAAACACAATCTAAGAAAAACCTCTATAGTTTCAAGTAAGAATTTAGGGAGAGGAAGACGAAGAAGCCATGCTATATAGAGGTACAAACAGATGTAAAGACATAGAATTGAGAGAAACGAAGAACTCAATTTAGCATATAGCATAAGTTTAGAAGGAAGGAGAGTGGGGAGAGAGATGAAATTAAAAATGCATTGGACTGGCAACTCTGGCTCCTGTGAGACATGTGTAGAATTTCATATTCATCCCAAGAAAATAAGACATTCATTGAAGACTGTTGAGCTTAGAAGTGAATCTGGTTTTATTCCTTAGAAAAATCACTTTGCTATCAGGATAGGTACCACTGAAAATTAGCTCACAATTTTAAAAAATAGAAAATATTCAAGAAAAAAATCTTTGAAAAAGCATCAAACTAAATCAAGAAATGGAATAATTTATCCACAAAGAAAAAAATAGAGTCATTTGAAATAGGCTTAAAAATAAGCATATTTCCAAAGCTCTAAACAAAACAGGATGAATAGGCATATTTGACATGAACTAAATGGAAATTCTAGGATCACACAACATATTCTTTGAAAATGGCACAGCCCATGGACTCAAACCCACAAAAAGTCTGAGTTTTAATCACAAAATTATAGAATGCTTCCACTCTCTCACACCTGAGCATACCAACACAGCTCCTGTGCGGTAATGGAGGGTCACAGGTGACAGAGCTGCCACACAGATGCCTCAGAAGGGCTTTAGGGAAGCCCAGAGACAACAGCAGAGACACAAACACTGCAATTTGCAGGAACCCGAAGCCTCGGAGCCTACACTCACAGCAAACAGGGAACACGAGTCCACTCCTACCCAGACTGACATAATGCTCACACTGAACACTTACTTTCCTGATTTCCTACCACCCTTATGTCAGGTCCAGCTTTCAACAGAAAGTTACCAGGCACCCCAGTTAAATAAAAACAGAGGGACTTCATTGTTAGCAGACCTGTCCTACAAGAAATACTAGAGGGAGGTCTTGAGACCCTGGTATATCCATACTGACTACTGGATAATAAATAGGGTAAAAAAAAAAAAAGAAAGTTACCAGGCACACCCAATGGCAATGTAAAAGTTAGAATCTGAAGCATTTGAACCAGACTCAGATATAATACAAATCTTAGTATCATAGGACAGGAATTTATAATAACTGCATAGAGGGAGAAGATGGGAAAAAAGGAGGTTGGGTTTGATCAGTATATGCATGTATGGAAATATCACACTGAAACCACTGCTATGTATAATTAATATATGTTAATAAAAACGTTAAAATTCAATAAAATAACTATGATTTTATGTTAAGTATGCCAATAATAAAAAGCTACATAATATGCAAAAACATTTAGGCAATGTAAACACAGAGATGGAAACATTAAAAAGAAAAATCAGAATGTAACACTATAAATCAAAAGTAACAGAAATGAAGGATGCCATTTACTGGGCTCATCTGTCAGTACACAGGACATAAGACAGAAAGCACTCAATGAGCATGAATATAGATCAAAAGAATCTTCGCACACTTGTAATCCCGGTACTTTGGGAGGCGGAGACCGGAGGATCTGGGTTCGCAGCCAGCCTCAGCTCTCTCTGTCTCTCTCTACCTAGTGAGGCCCTCTGCAACTTCATGAGACCCGGTTTCAAAATAAAGTATAAAAAAATAGGGCCGGGGGTGTAGTGCAGAGGTAGAACACCTCTGGGTTCAATCCCGGTACCGCAAAAAAAAAAAAAAGAATCTTGCCAAACTGAAATACAAAGTAAAATAATTAATAATAATAATAATTGAAAAAGAAAAGAATATCTAAGAATTTTGAGACAATTTCAAACAAGTGTTACATGTCCATCATGGAATACCAGAACAAGAAAGGTAAAATGGAGCCAAAGAAATATTTAAAGTAACAATGGCTGAGAATTTCCCCAAATTAATGACAGACATCAAACCACAGATCAAGAAAGCTCACAGGACACCAAGTAATATAAATATTAAAAAATCTAAACCTAGACATACCATATTCAAATTTCAGAAAATGAAAGAAAGAGAAAGTCTTCAAAGTAGCAGCACGTGGAGGACACCTTAACAATCAAGGAACAAAAACAACAGTCTTCTCATTAGAAACCATGAAAGCAAGAAGAAAAATGAGCGCAATATTTAGCATTGAAGGAAAACTACCAACCTAGAATGCTAAACCTAGAATGCTATATGAAGTGAAATTATGCCTCAGAGGGGAGGGAAAAACAAAAACTGGGGGATTTTTTTCAGACAAACAAAAATGGAAAATGAATTGCAATAGACCTGTTTTTCAAGATCTTCTGGGAAAAAGAAAATGTTATAGGTCAGAAACTCAGATATACAAGCTGGGCGTGGTGGCGCACACTTAAGTTGGGCGTGGTGGCACACGCTTGTAATCCCAGTACTTTGGGAGGCAGAGACCGGAGGATCCTGGTTCGCGGCCAGCCTCAGCTCTCTCTCTCTCTCTCCCTGTCTCTCTCTCTTTCTCTCTCTCTCTCTTTCTCTCTTTCCTTAGTGAGGTCCTCCGCAACTTCATGAGACCCGGTCTCAAAATAAAGTATAAAAAACAGGGCTGGGGGTGTAGCGCGGAGGTAGAACACCCCTGGGTTCAATCCCCGGTACCGAAAAAAAAAAAAAAGAAATTCAGATATACATAAAGAGAGGAAAAGCAACAGGGGAGGAACAAATCAAAGCAATTTTAAAGTTTTTTCTCATTAATTATTACAAAATATAACTCTAAAATAAGAATAGTTACAACATATTGGGTGGTTATAACATAGGGTTAAGTGAAATGAATGGCATTGACGTCATAAGGGATAGATGGATAATTGGGAATACTCTCTTTATAAGATAGGTGTACTATCCATGAAATTATATAATGTTATTTAAAAGTAGACTTAAATAACTGTAAATATAATCTGTAAATTTTAGGGAACAAGCATCATGTTTTTTTTTTTTAAAAAGAAGTGGGATTCATATGCTAAGACAGGAGAAAAATAGAATAATATAAATGCTTAATTAAAGTTAGAATTCTACAGACAGGGAAGAGAGCAAATGTAACAAATAGAAACAGTTATAAACTAGTAGATATTAATACAACAACACTAATGATTAAATGTGAAAGGGCTAAAGACACAGATTAAGAGACAAAGATTATCAAAATGAATTAAAAAAGCAATTATCTGTTGTCTACAAGAAATCCACTTCAAATATAAAGATACCAAGAGGTTGAAATAAAGAGATGGAGAAAGATCCTGCTAATACTAATCAGTACTAATTAAAAGAAAGCTTTACTAGCTATGTTAATTTCAGATAAAGCAGGTATCAGAAAAGGGAAATTATTAGATATAAAAAGAACATTTCACAGTGATAAAAAGAACAATTTCCAAGAAGATGTAATAATCCTAATATTTGTAAAAACCTACCTTACAAAGGGCTTATATCCAAAATATAGTTTTTAAATTCTTAAAATTTAATAAGTGTGAGTTAATAGATATAGATATATATGAGTATATCTATTATGTATATATCTTTTTTTTTTTTTGCGGTACTGGGGATCGAACGCAGGGACGTTCTACCTCTGCGCTACGCCCCTGGCCCTATTTTTTATACTTTATTTTGAAACCGGGTCTCACGAAGTTGCGGAGGGCCTGACTAAGGACAGAGAGAGAGAGACAGGGAGAGAGAGAGCGAGAGAGCTGAGGCTGGCTGCGAACCCGGATCCTCCGGTCTCCGCCTCCCAAAGTACTGGGATTACAAGCATGTGCCACCACGCCCGGCTTATTCTGTATATATCTACAATATATATATTTTGTGATTTGATTTAATCATTCCACAAT
The DNA here is from genome assembly GCA_004027185.1 of Glis glis. NCBI lineage: Eukaryota > Metazoa > Chordata > Mammalia > Rodentia > Gliridae > Glis > Glis glis. The sequence continues at coordinate 31,412 of PVJS01006561.1, read as the reverse complement.
GTTTACATATATAAAAACATTGTTGCATACTATAAATATACATTTTTACTTAATTTAAAAATATCACAGAATTGTACATCTGTTTTTAGAATTAGCAAAAGTTATGAGTAGATAGCTCACCAAAAACAAAAACAAAACAAAGATGACAAATATGCATATGAAATGTTACTCAACATCATTTAGCACTAGGTAATTTCAAATTACAACAACAATAATAGCTAAAATCCAAAAACTTGAAAATAACAAATGCTGATAAGGATACAAAGCAACAGGAACTCACATTTGTAGCTGGTGGGAATTAAAACAGGCAGTTTCTTATAAATATGTTTTATCATATGATCCAGCAATCATAGTCCTGGCATTTACCTAATTGGTTTGAAAATTTATGTCCACAGAAAAACATGCATACAAATGCTATAGCAGTCTTATTCATAATTGCAAAAAACCAGAAGCAACCAAGATATCCTTCAGTAGGTGATGGTTAAACAAATTGTGATACATTCATCTAATAATGAGATTACTGGGGAGATAAAAATCCATGAGTTATCTTAACCACAAAATGATGTAGACAAATCTTAAATACAAATTACTAAGTGAAAGAAACCAGTCTTAAAAGATTACATTCTATATGATGTAATTATATGACATTCTAGCATTATTACCAACAATAAAAAGGCCAATTGTTGCCCGGGATGGGCTGAATAGGTGAAGCACAAAAGGTGTACGGTAGTGAGACTGTACTGATGATACAGCATTTGTCAAAATCCTTAGAACCTTATAGAACTTCATCTTCAAAACGAGTCTCTGCATATGCAAATTTTAAAAATCACTTAGGAGGTCAATACAGACTCTAATAGAATGGAGATGTGACAAAAGATGCTAACTGCCTTACAACTATATGAAACAACATCACTCAAGTGATAACTTTGGCAAGAATAGCCTGTAAAACTAGAGGCAAAATGAACCATACGTAAGTGCTGTAATTACTTGATAAAGTTGTTTCCTGCAGGGATGCAGATTAACAATTCTGTTATTAAACATGTGATCTGAAGTTGAACAATTAGGTAAATGGATCTCGGAGGTCAGAGTTGGGTTTCTTGTTGTTCTAGGAGTTTACAGATAAGCAAGGGGAGGAGACTAGGATGAGCCACAGTGGTGAAGAATGAAGAATAAAGAATTTCATAAAGAACAAAACAGAAGGATAAAAGAAAAATAATTATAATATCACGTATACAGTTTAATGGCACATTTATATATTTTAACACACAGACTATAATATTCTATTATAACTACACATACGTACAATAAGTATTTTAAAAAGCATATATTGGGAGAATGTGCAATCCCTGTGTGGCTTCTTATGTCTGATGAAGGAGGGAAGAGAAGAAAGGAAATGGAGATTCCAAATGGAATTTCAACTCTAGCTATGCTTTAGTTTTTAACAAAGTCTGAAGCATGTGCAAAAGATATTAACTTCTGTTAATAACAGAGTGGAATTACAAATATGCTTATTATATTAGACCATAATTTAAAACCTTTATAATTAAAAAGTAGTAATTTGGGTAATCTAGGCAATTGCTTAAAGTACCTTCACAAGGATAGTTCGGTGTTAATCAAGAAATCAGTGGACAGGTATGGAAGTCAGCCAATCAGTAGCATTTACCTGAGCACAGAAGGTAGGTGAGAAGGAGAAGTGAAAGGTGGGTCTGAGATTTCTAGGTTAGACAACTATGTAGAAGGTGGTGTCATCTACTGAGAAAGGCTTGGAAGAGGTATAGTGGGTTTGGGGCGAGAAAGCATCTCCCATTTTAGTGAGCATAGCAGAAGCTCATGACAAATGATCGGTGTTTTCTTGACTGATTTGAAAAGAAATGGTTGGTGTGCTGGCACAAAGACATTGTATTTCCACAACCTCATTTTCTTTCTTTCTAGGTATTTGGGGTATATTGGGTCCTATGTACTCATCACAAGCCAAATGAACAAGGTAAGTGAAGATAGGGGAACATTCTCACATAACCCAATTACAGATATTAGATGAAGGATTCCAAGTGAATCCTATTCTGAACTTTAACAACACCCAGGAGAAAATAGCTATTACAACCCCAGTCACAGAATATGGCTCTCCTTTAGAAAAATAATCAATAGATTCTCTGGAGAAAAGCAGTAAATGACTTCCTCTTTAGAATTTCACCACTAGCTTTCCCTTTTACAACACAGTCCATAAAAATCATAGCCAAAAGATGATCTCGTTGAAAAGAATGCAACAATAATACAGACCAACATTGCATCTTATACTCAAAAAGCCCGAGACACACACTCTTCACTGTTAGACATCCTTTCAAACCTAGTCTAGCTCCTACAAATTTCTGATGACCACTAGACCCCTCTTTGGGCTCACCTTGTGGTATCTTCACAATTACCACCACAACTTTTATTACAACTCGTGATTATTTGTTCTCATGTCTATTTTGGTGAATCATGACACTACTTGAGAACAAGGTAAGAAGGAAAACAGAATTAAGGTGTGGGCCAATCGGGAATCTGTAACTGATAAGGAATAGTAAAACCTACAGCAAACTCGTAAAATGACACTCATTGGATTACCTTTGTTCACACTAATCTTACACAACTAGCAAAAGGGAAACTTAGAAGGACAGGGTATGACTGAATTATAGTTTACAACATTCCTCACTGGCCTTAGTCAGTCAGTCATATTCGTTCTCTCTCTCTCTCTCTCTCATACTAAGGCATTTTTTATCAAAAGCTTGTATAAATTGCAGTGTGCAGCTCTGGCCTCACCATTAATGGGTTAACCAACTAACTGAGCTCTATCTGGTATCTGTCAAATCAGCTACAATCTCCAAACCAACGAGTGCATAACTTACTTCTATTGACCAAGATTTGTGTGTATTAGAGTATCTAACATTTAACTCTTCGATATGGCCATAATAATGTAGTCTAGCTCAGAAAATTATAATTTCAAACCATATGTGAGACCGTGGATATAATCCCAACTGATACTCCTAACACTTAGCAGTAACTGGTACCTAATAGGAAAATAGGTGCTTGATTAATTAACTAAACAATCAATATGCGGTGCCAGTCCAAATGTATTAGAAAATTCACTATTTTCTGTGATAGTCCATTTTATTGTAGCATCATCTGATTATTAGAAAATATTTTTATTTAAATACCTATTGGTATTTCTGGATTTCCCAATGGCTAGACATATGTTTGCTTCATACTGACCTAATTTTATAGACAGACATCTATATAGATAAAGGATGGAACTCAATCATGAGTCCTAACTCAGAGGAAGCCCAGAGAACCTACTTGACAACCTTTGAATCATGAACACTGGACTGTAAAGTTTTAACTGACCTTCTTTATTGCCCTGATCTTTGCACACAAACTTTTGGGATGAAGCAGAGGATAATCAGCAGGTGTTTTTCAGATGTTCTATTTGAAAAAGATGAGGACTTTCTAAAAAAGATTAGTGAAAGAATACTAAATCTGAATTTCTTTTACTACAAATACAGTGGGGAAGAGAAATAACACGAATATCAATGGAAAAAATACCTGATACCTGCCAGCTGTTTTACCCACATCATCTCATTGAGTTCTGACACCTACTCTCTCTAAGCCATGTACTATTGACCCCATCTTAAAGGTGAGCTATTAAGATTCAGAAAAATTAAGTATTTTGTTTAAAGTCACACGAAGAGAGAGTATGGTGGCCAGCATTTATCTCCAGGCCTGTCTGATCTGTGTTCAGTGTAATGGGGATGAGTGTGTTCTTCAACCTGATCCCAACCCACTCACCTGTCCTACACCCTGAAAAGAATGGGAAGAGCTACTTTTAAAATTATTTCCATGATAAGATCCTAAAGTCAGAAGAATTAGAGGGAAATTCATCAATGGATTTCATAGGGATTGTCAGACATTATAAATCTGTGCCAGGCTATTAAAGCCAGTCGTGGTTTGAGATCTCAACATGTCCATAAGATAAGACACAATAATCTCTTATTGAATGGTGATTCCCAGGAGAAGAGAACACCAGCAGATTGAAATGGGCTTAGCTAAAAAAAAAAAAAAAGAAAACCTGATGATCTAGAAATGCCTCCATAGGGAACATGTCTCTTTAGAGCCTTCAAGAATCACTGGAAGAGAAATACAAGGCTTGATGTGTTTTTGCTGTTACAGTTGCTATAAAGAAGGAAAGATCAACCAGGCTAAATCATGTCTCAGAAGTCAAATGAATGATCTATTTGCTGTGCTTACACTACTCAATGTGAGCACCTCTGCCAGCAGCATCGGCAATAGCTGGCAGCTTGCTAGAAATGCAGAATCCTAGGCCCCGCCTCAGTCCTATTGATGCAGAACTTGCATTTTAACAAGATCTATAGGTGATTCTTATGCAATTCAGCTTTTGAGAGCACTGGTCTACACATGACTGTACACTCTTCCCTTCCTCCACTAGGTCTGAGGTAAGCACCTCTCACCTGAATTCCCAAAGCAATTCCCAACCCCTTATCATAGCACTTAAATTGTTTGTTTGGCTAGGTATAGTGGCATACACCTGTAATCCTAGTACTTGGGAGGCTGAGACAGGAGGATCACAGGTTCCAAGCCAGCCTCAGCAACTTAGGGAGACCCTGTTTCAAAGTAAAAGCTAAAAAGGACTAGGGGTGTAGCTCAGAGGTACAATGCCCCTGGGTTCAATCCCCAGTACAAAAGAAAAAGTTGTTTGTTTGAAGGTCTGCCTTTTATGCCTCCATGTAAAGTTTTCAAGACAAGATCAGTGCTGCTATGGCTTGAATGTGGCCCCCCCACCCCCAAGTTCATATGTTGGAAACATAATCTTCGAATTCAAATGGTTTTGGTAATTGGAGGTGGGACCTTCGGGAGGTAAATGACCTTAGACGCAGTCATGAGAGATGAACCCCGATAATAGCCTTGGTGGCTTTATAAGAAGAAGAGACCCAAGCTAGCTTGTTTACTCTCTCTTGTCATGTGATGCCCCTACTATGCAGCAAGCAGGTGCTTACTTGGGAGGCTGAGACAGGAGGATCACAGGTTCGAGGCTAGCCTCAGCAACTTAGCAAGACACCCTGTTTCAAAACAAAAGTAGAGAAAGGGCTGGGGGTATAGCTTGGAGGTAGAATGACCCTGGGTTCAATCACCAATACAAGAAGGAGGAGGAGGAGGAGAAAAAGGAGGAAGAGGAAGAAAAAGAAGAGGAAGAAGGTGGCATTCACCACATTCTAGCACCATGATCTTGGACTTTCTACCCTCAAGAATTGTGAGCTAAATAAATCTCTTTCTTTATAAATTACTCAGTCTGTGGTGTTCAGTAATAGCAACAGAAAACAGACTAAGACAAGTGCCTTCTATGTCCCTGTCTGTATTGTTGGCACTTAACCGTGCCTGGCACAGAGTTTTCAGTAAATATTTAGGAACCCTATAGGATTATGATATTTCAAGGTCAAGAGCCACATATTGATATCCATGCATCTTTAAAATAGAGTGAGGTCTGGCAATATAATAAGTGCTCAATTTGTGTTGAGCTCCTGAATTTGTTTCTAATTCATACAAAAAGATGGAATAGACTGAAAACATGGATACTGTGCCATGCGTTATTTCTGCCAAGTCTTTTCTGATGTCTGCCAGTCTTGATTAATAAGTACTAACTCCCCTGTGTTTTCACATCATATTGCTTATCAGCAATAAGATTATCTTCTCAATCTCATTAGTTCCTGGAATGACACCAAGAAATAGTGTCCTTAATAGTTAAACTATCAAATCCACTAAGTCTTTCAGCATTAAAGAGACAGACAGATTCAAAGGTTGATGTGATTCTCCCAAGGTCGCAAACCCTGTCACATGACACAATCAAGGTGTGCCGTCAGATCTAATGACCCAGGGCTCCTGCCCCACTGTGCCACATTGATTATCCTGGTCAACAGCATCTGAGGTTTTAGGAAAATTACTCAGACGTTTCCTAGCACATGGTTTTAGTACATGTTTTTCAGTATAAGTATTTCATTCAACAAAGTGTGTCTTTTCAAAGAAGTTTGTCTCTCTGGTTTTTTTATAGCTACTTTCTTCTACACATTCACTTATTTATTCATTAATTTATTCAACAGCTTCTTATTGACTTCTTTGTCAGCTCAGTAGTGGTCACTCACTATTTGTTTCATTAAACCGATCACCTTCCTTTGGTAAGTATTGATAACCCAGGTCCCTGAGATCCACTGGTAAAATCATCACATTGCCAGAAGAAAATTATAAAGTCATCAAACATTAGAGCTGGCAGATTCCTTTAGAGATTGTCTCCTTCAACCTCCATGTCTGCCAGATGACAAGGCTGAGAGCCAGAGAGGGAGGGTGACATGCCCAAATTCACATTACAAAATGTTTTATGTTGCTTTTCCTGTAGGGACCTGAATTATCTGTTTTATATGCTTGCAGTGATCACAAGACAGGTAGTTGCCAGGTCTCCATTTAATTTGGGCATAGAAGCAAATAATTTAAAAACACCCCAAAGCCCTATATAATAGTTAGAGGCTCTCTGAAGCTTTTAGCTGACAATGTACTCCTACTGCTGATCCTAAAAGAAATCTGGAATAACTGGAAGGAACTGATTCATGTAAATATTCATGACACAAACCCACCAAGCCTTGAACAAGAACATATGTGAATAATTAACAAGATAGTGATTTGTAGCGTCATGGTAATAGATAACCTGATTCCTAATGAAAGGTTAACTGAAGTTGGTTTTCCATTTACGAGGCAACCAAAAATTCAAGAGAGTAACTTGGCATGCTTGTTAGCACCTTTGTGGCATAGTTTTAGAAGTTGAAGCCTCGAGAAATAGTTTTCCTTCTGAAGGAAACATTCATTTTTACTAGACACTGTATTTAACATGGAACATTCTAAGGTTTTGGAGAAAGTGACACATAGGTATAATTATGTAGTTTATTCACTAATCTCTGCTGCTAGTCTCATTCTTTTCCTTCTTTCCAACAGCATATCAAAAGAAAGGTTATCACCAACTCTTTTTGTAGTTTGACTCAGTATGGAAACATCAGGGTTATTTACAGTGTAGCCCTGTGGTATCACTCAACATCTTCATTTTATTCTCCCCTTTGTAGGTTGTAATGTATATCTTTACCAAGAGGCAGTAAACAAGAAGCAAAGGGAAGAGGAGGAGAGACTCAGTGTTCTCCTCCAGGTACTTTTCTCTAAGAACATATCCCATTGCCCCCACCTTGTACACCTACCACAGATGCAAATGTGAGAAACAGCCTCCTGGTTTCATGTGTAACAAACAATGATAATGTCTAATTTCTCTCCCCCACCCCTATGAAGAAGGAAAAGTTCACTTTTTTCTCTTTGGAAAACCCTTTGAAACTATCTATTTTCAAAGCTAAACACGTGTCTATCCTACAACCCCTCAATTTCATTCCTCCGTATAGAAAAATAAGTATATTTATCTACAAAACTGTGTTTGTTTGGGTTTGCCAGATGTATGCATACACATATACATGCAGATGCAATATGATTTATTATAAGGGATTTGTTCACATGGTTACAGAGGCTGAGAAGTCACAAAATCTGTAGTTGACAAGTTAGAGAACCAGGAGAGTCGATGGTGTAAATTCTAGTCCGTCTGAATGTGGGTGAAGACGGATATCCCAGCTCAAAGACAGTCAGGCACACAGAAAATTCTCGCTTAGCCTTTTTTGTTCTATTCATGTCTCCAACTGATTAGATAAGGCTCACCCATATCATGAAGGGTGATTTGCTTTACTCAATTTAGCAATCTAAACACTAATTTCATCCAGAAAAACCCTAAAAAATATACCCAGAAGAATGTTTAACCAAATATCTGGGTGGGCACCTCACTGCAAGTCAAGATAACACATAAAATTAACCATCAGAAGGCCAGTATTTGTCAACTGGGCACCCACATACATCTCCTTAAACCATGATTAATCTCCCAATAAGGACAAGGTCATAATTCTGCCTAACATGATACAATTATCCTATGTATAATCTTTCTCTTTTTTTTGCGGTACTGGGGATTGAACCCAGGGGCATTCTACCTCCGCGCTACACCCCCGGCCCTATTTTTTATACTTTATCTTGAAACCAGGTCTCAGGAAGTTGTGGAGGGCCTCACTAAGTAGGGGGGGGGGGAGAGAGAGAGAGAGAGAGAGAGAGAGCGAGCTGAGGCTGGCCGCGAACCCAGATCCTCCGGTCTCTGCCTCCCAAAGTACTGGGATTACAAGCGTGCACCACCACGCCCAACAGCCTATGTATAATCAAAAACCCGCTAAGCCCTTCTTCAGAAAGGGAGGTACAGTCATTGAGTAGTGTTTGCTCTTCTCTTTGACATCCTTTAACTCAAGTACTTTGGTGTGAAATTAATAATACTAAAATACTATGACATAAAATCAATACATCTATGTTATATGGTAAGGTAATAGGGGAAAGAAGGAAAGAAAGATTTTTATACAAATATATTCATAACAAAACAAGGAGGAAATAATCATGATGATCACAGTCCTTATTTCTGTAACTGGTCACATGATCACAGCTGGCATTTATGACTATCTTCTTCCACCACTCATTCTACATCCCTTTGCCTGCACCAAGCACCTCACTTGGCCATGGTTCTTTAAAGGGGGAAATGATCCAAGCTTTTATTCCTGAAGATTCTTGGCCATCCATAGTCCTACTGGACTAGATTGTTGTAGTTTTCCATTGTCCTTAATCCTAGGGCACAGTAATGTTATAAAACACTCTAGGGGATTTCCCATATTCCAGACAGTTTCTTCCTTTCCTCCACTGCGGCGGAGTAATTCTATTTCCCCTTGGTAGTTAGGATCAATCACTCCAGCAAGCATGGCGACTCCCTTCTTTGCTTATTGATTTAGAGGTGTGAGGAGCCCAAACTAGCTGGTCAAAAGCCTTAATTTCCAGCTCAGTGGAATCATTGCTACTTCGCCTGGTTGGAAACATTCTTCCTTTAGGAACTAAGACCTCTAGTTGGCATAGCAGAGGGTCATAAAAACAGGAAACAAAATCTTCGCTAGTGGGTCACTAGGGGTAATAGTGAAGGGAACCACTCCTGGTCTACTCCTTGATTCCTGGACCTGTGAATCCTAGCTTTGGAAGAAACAACCATATGTTGGATGCTGATTCTGAGCATATATGGCCTGCAGGAGAAACTTGCCCTGGACCTACAAAATATTGCCACCTAACTGGTTATGTAAATAAAACTTCAAAAGCTATCCCAGCCAGGTGTGGTGGCATATACCATAATCCCAGTACTTGGGAGGCTGAGACAGGAGGATTACAGGTTCGAGGACATCCTCAGCAAGTAGGGAGACTCTCAGCAACCTAGTGAGACCCAGTTTCAAAAACAAAAAAATAAAAAATAGGTCTGGGAGTATAGCCTGGAGGTAGAATGCCCCTGGATTCAATCTCCAGTACCACACATACAAACACACACACACACACACACACACACACACACACACACACACAAGCTATCCCAGTGTTCTATCAAACTAGCTGCTCCAGGATGACAGAGAACATGGTAAGAGTGGTGACTCATCAGCATGATCCCTTTGGCACACTCCCTTGAAGGTGGATAAGGCATTCTGCAGTTCTATGGATAATAGTTTGGGAAAAAAACACTGTGGCTAGGGAAGGCAAATCCATCTCCATAGTAAATGTCTATTCTAATAAGAACAAAAGATTACTCCTTCCATAATGGAAGCAGACCAATATAAGAAACCTCTCACAGACAGCTAACTGGTCACCCCAAGGAACGATGCCATATCAGGGTCTCGGTATTGGTCTCTGATGCTGGCAGACTGGCACTGAGCAGTGGCCACAGGCCAGTCAGCCTGAGTAAGTGGAAGTTCATGTTGCAAACCCAATATACAGCCTCCATCCCTACTCCCCTGGTCACTTTGTTTATGGCTCACTGGACAATGACAGGGTGGATGGGGAAGAGGCTAACCAGTCTCACAAAATCGATTTTCTCATTTACTTAATCATTGACATCCTCCTCTGCTCAGGACACCCTTTGGAAAACAGCCACATGAGACACAAATCTTAATTTTTTGCCATTCAAAGACATCTCTCCACACGCCTCTTCCCCAAAATTCTTTGCTACCATCTTTCCAATCATGTTTCTTCCAAGTCCCTGACCATCTAACTAAACCATTGGTCACAGCCCGTGACTCCATATATGATTGTATATATGGCTGTTTCTCCCTCCAAGAAAGTAAAAAACAAAGTGCAATACCTGAAACTCAGTATACTGCGAGGGCTAACCTTTATCACTTTTCTTCAGGGATGTCCCAGAAAGTGGCTATAGGACTACAGCTGTCTTCCCTGGGGTGGCACCTGCAGAGCATGCAGAACTGTCTGTAAACCAGGCCTCACTCTTCCCTTCCCCTGCCACCCGATCATAGGAAACCCCTGGGAGGCCATAGCTGCAGGCTGGGAAGGAGAAGGCAGCGTAGCAGGAGTGGGGGTCATGGGCACTTAGAGCCGCTTCTTGGCGTAACTTACTTGTGCCTTTAGGGCCCGACCTGGCCTGATCGTTTATCTTCCACTTCTGTCAGATGATATGGATGCTGCTGTGCAGGCCCACTTGCTGGTTTGACGGGTCAGATAATGCACCCAATTCCTGATGGTAGCTCAGGTTGCCCGGCAACTTGGCAGCCTAAGGTCAAGTATTCAGAAGGTCAAGTTCAGAAGGGCAAGTGTTCAAGTTCAGAGTCCATAAGGCCAAGTAGCAGGACAAGATCCTGTTCTATGGAGGATGGCGGGGCTTTGCTCCAAAATCTGAAGGACCTGCAAGTCAAGTCATATGGGCATGCCAAAGGCTCCAAAGAGCATCCCCATCTAACACTGACACTTCAAGGACTGTGTGACTGATGGATCCTGTGGCCCAAGTGGCAGAGCCTCCTGCCCAGCCGCCTGGACCCACTACTAAGCACTCTCTTATTGTGGCTCCCACTCAAAATACAAGACGTTTTAAAACAGTTTTACTCATAATAGCTAAAAACTAGAAAAATCCAAATGTCTATATCTACAATGGACCAATAAATTGCAGAATATTCATAAAATGAAATGCGCCGGGTGTGGTGGCGCATGCTTGTAATCCCAGTACTTTGGGAGGCGGAGACCAGAGGATCCGGGTTCGCGGCCAGCCTAAGTGCGCATGTGTGCGCGCGATCAATCTCTCTCTCTCTCTCTCTCTCTCTCTCTCTCTCTGTCTCTCTCTCTCTCTCTCTACCTAATGAGGCCCTCCGCAACTTTGTGAGACCCGGTTTCAAAAATAAAGCATAAAAAAAAATAGGGCCGGGGGTGTAGCGCGGAGGTAGAACGCCCCTGCGTTCAATCCCCGGTACTGCAAAAAAAAAAAAAAAAATGAAATGCTACCTAAAAGGAATATCTGTTATGAGTGATATCAGAGTTGAGTCTCCCAGACAAAGCGATGGATGAATGAAAGAAGCGAGCCACAAAAGATTATACATTTTATAATTGAATTATATGAAATTCAAGGCCAGAAAAAAACTGAACTGTGGTGATAGAAAGCAGAGTATTGGTTACCTGATTTGTTGGGGGAAGAGAAGTGTGAATATGGACTTAGGAAGGGATAGGACGTATCCGCTCTTGGGTGAAGAAAATAGTTCATATGTAAAATCAATTTATTTTTGCACTTAAGATTTATAAATGTATTTACATCTCCATGAACATTTTGTTTAAATGATAATCAACCTTTTCCTCCCTATAGCTGGAAATTGCTGGAATTATATATACAGTGGTGTTTCTAGTCTGTTGCTCTTTCCCTTAGCAGCCACCCACTGTGGGTTCTCCACAATTTTTTTTCATAAGGGAGTTCCTCTTAGAAAAGTGTGTATCCTGACCACAACAGAACATCCTGAAATAAAAATTTAAACACAACTTAACAAAAACATTTTAACAAAGAATCATTTTCATTTTACATGCAAATTCAGGGCAGATGTGTTCAGAGGAATAACATAAGTCCACCCACCACTAGAAGAAAAGTAAAACTGAATAAGCATTTCTAAAATATTGTAATGATTTCCCCCTGGCTCCTAGTCAAGACTGGCAAGAGGAATACAGAAACAATCTGAGAAAGGCCTCTCTAGGTCCATGTGACTAGAATTCTCAGACAGTGCTAGGTGGCTGGGGGAATTTGGTTCAGCTTCAAATACTCAGCTTTGAAGTCTAGGATCACTCCTTCTAGGGAGATGAAACTCACTTTGGAATGAATGGTCTATCATCTCTTTAATTATATGTACTTGTTAAATCATTGAACACCTTTCAGATCAGTAGCATTATAAAGAAAGTCTTAGAGACAGTAAACAACCTCCCCTCCAAGACTCAGAACTGTCCACATTGTCTGATCCCCCAGCTGCTGTGACATGCCACTTCTAATCAGACCTGTTGAATTTCTTAGTTTTGTTTCTAATCTGAAATATATGGGAAGGGCTCCTAGATTACCTATGTGAGCCATGGTGGGTTTCTCCCTAATAAAATGCAAAGTCTTCTTTTCTTATTCTTTCTTAATGGAAAAATTTTGAAGATATTCTCACATAAATCACAGAGGACCCAAACTGGTACTTCATAATTAGCACAACTATACTATCATTTACCTTGCACTCCCAATTTGTCCCTCCTTCCGAGAATATTGGTGATGGGAGACTGGGCATGCTCCCTGGTTTCAACCCCACCTACTGCCTGTAGGTATGTATTCAAGGTATGCCCAGGTAACTGATAGTTCACCTCTGTTCAACCAATAGCTTGTTCCTAAGTTTTAACTGCCTATTTGCTCCTGACCTTGAAACCTAGTAGAACCATATTCTGGAAACCAGCTTACAGATTCCAGAACCCCTTTGCCTTCTACACTCTTACTCTCCAGTCATCCTGGACTTTTTTTTTTCACACAGAGTTTCCTGGGTGATCTACAAGTATCATATTTGGGGAATCGGCCCTGGGTACTAAAAGTCTTATATGAAAACAATGCCTGAATTAATTTTAAACATGCTGACCTTGCCAGGTTTTCCTGAGCTCTCCATCAGTCCTTCTCAAGTTAGTTGTGGTAGGATGCTTACCCAGACAGACCTGGGGCAGTCTAATCAGTCCTATTGTCTCCCAAGCTGTTTGCAATTGCACATGCAATTCAGGGTGGCGGTCCGAGTGGAGCCTCACACGTTTCTGGATTGCAAAAGGATGTCTGTGATGGGCACTCAAAAAACTATTTGCTGCCTTTATACTTCCAAATAAGGAATCCCAGAACTCTTTAGAAGTCTGATTACATTAATCAATGCCATAGATTATACAGTAGACTTGCAATGGATAACTTGCGTACATTTTGATATTAACAAAGCTTTTTTAAACAAATGACATAAGTAGAATTTGAGGGCTCAGGTTATTAACCTGGGGAGGTAAAGGATAGGCCATACAACAGGAACTGCTGCCCTCTCAGAGATATTAAGGAAGCTGGGCATGGTGGTCTATAATCCTAATACTTGAGAGGCTGCGACAGGAGGATCACAGGTTCAAGGACAGCCTCATCAGGTAGGGAGACTCTCAGTAACCTAGAGAGACCCTGTTTCAAAATGAAAATAAAATAGGTCTGGGGGTGTAGCTCAAAGGCAGAATGCCCCTGGGTTCAATCCCTAGTACCACAAAAAAGAAAAAAGAAAAAGTAAAGAAAGGGAGGGAGGGAGGGAGGGAGGGAGGAAGGAAGGCAGGAAGGCAGGAAGGCAGGAAGGCAGGAAGGAAGGAAGGAAGGAAGGAAGGAAGGAAGGAAGATTGGTTCTGAACCTCCCCCCACCTCTCACTAATACCTCTTCTGCTTAGGGAAAGTTTGATTAATGAAACAGGAGAAAAGTAGATCAACTCTGTGACTCACCACCTCTGACATAGATCAGCCTCTTTTCTCTGTTCCTGCCACCCTGTGAGAAGATCCTGCAGGGATTCTCTGCCTTGTGACAGGTGCGTGAGGTCAGTTCAGAAGAAAGCCCATTTTGGCCTTGGAACTAAGCCATATGCCCCAATGCACATTTACCAGCAATAAAGCTGATTGCTGGTAAAGAAAGAGATTCTGCATGTACATGGCACAAATATTTCAGGCATCCCACAAGTTCAGATAATGCTGTACAATACCTCAAAGAAAACTATCGCTACCATTCAGCTTTGGAGCTAAAACACTATCAATGCAATTGATATTCGTTGTGTATACTTACTTATTTCAATTCTTCTCCCACACACTTCCTATCCCAGACAGTCACCACTGAAATTTGTGTCTATCATTTCCCTGAATGTTTTCATATTTATACTACATAAGTATTCTTTAACAATGTCACATATGTTTTGCATATTTATAAGCTTCACACATGAATAGAATCCTATTATCATATTTTTATAAAAGGTCCTTTATTGTACTCAATATTATACTGTTAGGGTTTAGTTGTGTGCATAGATGTACTGTAGTACATTCATCTTTACTGATTACAGTCTTCCTATGGATTAATATACTACATGCCTCTGGTGATGAATATTTAGGTAGTTTCCCATTTTTCACTATTACAGATAATGCTGCTATGAATAGTCTGTGACATGTTTCCATAGATACATATGTGAGAGTTTCTCTAGGACATGTATCTCAGAGGAGAATCACTGCATCCCAAGCAAGTTCATTTTCATTGTTAATATATATTGCTAAAGCTGATATCTTTATCCCTGGTTCTTCATTCTTTTCCTAGTTATTACCAATTCCCTGGGAGAAAGGTGATGATCAATGCTTCCTCTTTCCTCTACCTAAGGTAATCTTTCATCCTCGCCAGTTCCATGAATGCTTAATTATTTCTAAGACTCAGCTAAGTTCCTGTCTCCTCTGAAAGCTCTCCTGGACCCCTACCAGTAGTGATCACCCCTCATTTTCTTTTTCATGGATGTCTCTTCTATGTCGGATTTATTGATTACTAGATGCTATAGGACCCACTTTGTCTGTATACCTGTGCAAATATCACAACACTATACATAAGCCGCAGAAGAAACCAACCAGCAGACTCCAAAAACCCACACTATAGTGACATTATATCCTTTCACCAATTCCTAATCACACAAATTCAACAATTAGAAAGGTCTCCCACCGAGACGGTCTTTGGCATTGCCATTGGTCCATCTTAACCTCTCCTTCCTAAACACCTGGGTTTCTTCATAAAAGTTGGAATGTAGAAGCAATTTTATTATCTCTAACAGGTACAAACACGCAGGCAACATGATCCCTATCCACATTCCCCTTGGCATCTACTTAAGCAGATAAAGCAAATATGTGAAACTACTAAAATGAGAAAATTTCACTCGCAGAATTATAAAATCGTAGGGCATTTAAAGCCAACAATAACTCAGAGGTGATATCAACAAAATCTCCATTTGGTAACTGAGACATTGTCTTTTGATGTGATGTTCCACCTGATGTCACACAGCCAATTAGCAAAGTCAAAGTGCATTACAAATCATTTTCTTTCATTCAGCATATATTTATAGAACAGTCAACCATACCACATCTCTATGTATGCGTTAATTAGGACAAACCTGAGGAGTTCAATTTAATTAAAACTTTTTTATAGATCTAGACTGTGATTATTGCCATACCAGGTGTATCATGAACTATTCAAAAGACATTATTATCACTACCATTTCTAGTAAACTTGCATTTCCTAAAATGGGGTAAATTGTGACATCTGTGTATGTAATAGGATATAAACTTGGAAGTTTTAACTGAAGCAGCAAGATAAAAATCCATGAGAAATTCCAAGGTAGGGTAGATTCCACCTGCAAGAGTTTCAAAGAATGTCTGAGAAATATGTGGACCTAAATTCTACAAAGAAGATAAAAAGTTGTCAAAAAATAGAATATTTTTCTGAAACTATTTATTTAATAAAAGTTAGTCTTTTATTATTAAATAAAACTATTTAATAAAAGTTAATGACCTACCCCTTCCTCCAACACTTATTTTTACCTTAAGCTTAAAGAGAATCTCCCGGACTGGAGAGAATTTGGGGGGACACAGGCTTCACAGGCTTGAAGGATATAATTTCAGGGGGGAAAATGGCCTGACATTATAGGGTAGGGTGGGGATCTGGAAAGACCTTGCACTCCCCTCTCCCAAATGACAGCCTTTTAATGTGTAATCTCATTGAGGGAGATTCAAATAGGGGTTCTGCCAAAGGGGGCTTCTGCCAGAGGGCAAAGGGATCCACACAATATTTGTTGAGTGAACAAACAGAAATATGAGTTGAAAATGGATCAAGACCATATGGACCAAAAGTCAAGACACTGTGCATGTCCATGGTGTCCTGCTTAGAGAGATCCAGCAGGGGAGCCTTCGAAGAATCTGAGAGACAGTTGGCTGAACTCATCAGCCAGGCTCAAATAACAGGAAGCAAGCAAGCTCACAACCAACCAAACAAGAATTTTCTCATTTCTGTCCACACTTCTCCCCTGGGTTAAACCAGGATGGTTGGCAATTGAAGCTTAAGAAAATAGGGGAGCAGGTAGTAGAGAAGGGAGGGAGGGAAGATGGGTAGGCTAATCATACCTCATTCTCCTAAACATATACTGGCCTAGATTACACCACTTAGTGAGTGGGCTGGGAGAAAGGTCTTATTTTAAGTGAAGGCTAAATGTCAATTAGTAGATTATCATGTTGAACTGGATATTCACTGGACACTTCTGACTTAACTCTTCATTTCTTTTTGGTATTGGGGATTGAACCCAGGGGAATTCTACCTCTGAGCTACACCCCCAGAGCTATTTATTTATTTATTTATTTATTTAAATTTTGAAACAGGGCCTCTCTAAGTTGCTGAGGTTGGCCTCAAACCTGAGATCTTCCTATCTCAGCCTCCCAAGTACTGGCATTACACATCTGTAATGCCAGTACTTACATCTTATTTTCATATACAAAATGATTGGATGATTTTCTATTATCTAGGAATACCTAGAAAATGATGCAATCTGCTAACATCTTCCACTGATCTCAGTAGCTAAGTAATAAATGTAGAGTTGATGATCAAAATGAAGCTGTGTTTTGATTACATTTCATGAATCATGGCTGTTCAATACACTGGTTACAAATTTTACCATGATGGGCACTTGACATAATCTCAGTTAATTCTTATCAAGGTCCTGCATGTTAGATATTACTCTACTCAGTTTTCAGAAATGATAAGGGGAGTTAAGCAACTAACCTACTTATATGCATTACTCTGTAACTAGAACTCCCCTCCATCTATCCCACCCAAAAAGCCCACAAGAGCATCTATTTAGTTCCAAGGGCCATTTGCCTTCTTTTGTAACCTGGTATCAGATAATATTAAAAAAAACGAACAGCAGGACGAAATAAGTATCATAAAATTTTATAGGTGTAGCCTGAACACTAAGTTTCACCTTAACATCATATCCAAAAGAAACCACACATCATCTTCAGGAAAATTATTAAAAAGGAATATAAGCCTTGACTAAAGTCACTTCAAACAGCACCAGAGAGAAATTATGTTTACAACACAGCAAAGTTTCTTAAAATTCTCTTCTACATTTTCCTTCTAATCTGTTATTCAGTCAGCTGCCTTCAGTCTCTAATCTGTACTCAAAAGGCTTCAAAAACTCTCTTTCCAAATTCAGGGAGTATACTGACTTTTCTCTCTAAATTCCCCTGCTACTGTATCAGAGCTATGATTTCCCCCAGGAAGGAGTTCTTTATTCTTCATAATGACAAGAAAACAAACGTTTTTCTCTTCTTGGATCCTGTCTATCCTTACCTTTGTCATCATAATCAAAGTGCTAAGAAGGGTAAAAGACAACAGCAGAAAGGAAAGGCCTTGAATATTATTATAAGTTAGTATTTTATCACTGCCACATATGAGTTCCTAGAATATTTGCACTTGAATAAAGACTGCCCTCACTTGTATCAGGCCTGAAAGCAGAGAATGATCTTGTTGTTTATAATATTAGCATATCAACATTATATCTACACTCCTATTCCAAATGTTAGAAAGTCGAAAGAATGGCGAAGCCAAATCTGTGTGTTCTCAATCATCAGACATTTTCTCCTACCTTGATAGTTCCCGAGGAGAGCAGCCATTCCTAAGTGTAAGCCCTATGAAACCTATAATCAGTTTCTCTCTCTAATTGAGCACTTTCTTTCCCTAGATTTTAGAAGAAGCATGAAAATGATTTACTGATTTAGGAACTGGGTGGAGTAGACCACAAAAAGACAAATCAAAAACATCTGGAATGAACTAGTTGTGAGAGAAAGAGAGAGAGGGAGAGGGGGGAGAAAAAGTAGGGCTTTCAAATGAAACAAAGTACAGATGATTTGGCCAAATTTAAGCCAAGCCAAACACTCACATTAAACATTGCACTTGGGTCTGGTTCAATAGCAGGAGCCGGCAAGAGGGAGCCTCCGCCAACCCTGCGTCAGATGCACATTGTGGATGGAGGAAATGAGTTTAGTCAAGCCAGCTGTGACTTCAAAGGGGCTGTTCTCCCAGAGAACAGTGGGAAAGGGTTCCCCCTTCCGTGAAGATCGCAAAGTTCAGCCAAAGCCAGTCCAAAGGGAATGGACTCCAGGAAGAGGCAAATTACATTCAGTGTACAAGAAAGAATGCTTTCCTCCCACGAAGTGGCTGCGACAGTCTGAAAAGGAAAGGAAAAGACAAGGAACGAAGGTGAGAAGAAAACATTCTAATGCTCATTTGAGGACAAAAGTTCTAAGTGCATAATTATAAAATGGGGTGTGTGTATATAAGGTTTCTTCCCTGCTTAGACACCTCCTTACATGGATTATGTTTCCAAACATGTGGGAGACGAGAACATAGGATTCTTCCCCTGACTGATCCCATAGTTCTTTTTCCCCTTTGTGCTTCTAGGAAACCACACATTTCTTTCAAATTATTTACTCAACACAAATTTATTGAAGAAAAAACAGTGGGTTAGACCGTGGGAATACAAAGACAAACAAGATGGTCCTCCTGTTTCAGTTCAGAAGAAGCAAGACGCATAAACAGAGGATTGTTTTATTGGAATAATAACCTTCTAATAGAGATCATTTAAGTGTGATCACCTGGGAACCTGTTATAAATGCAAATATGCAAGCCACAACCCAAACATTCTGAATAAGAAAGTTAAAGTTGATTTATTAAGCTCTCCAGGGGAGAAAGGTTACACAACAGTAGCTTTGTCCTTGATCCATCTTAGCCTCTCTTCTCCAGAACACCTGGGTAAAAGTGTTAAAGTAGGAGAACTACTTTGATAGTGTCAGGACAAGAGGACATTGGGGAAGAGCACCCACATTCCTGGCCCACTCAGAAAAAACAAGCATTGGGACTTGTTTTAAGTAGCTAGTTTAGAAATTAGAAGGGTTTTATGTTCACCAGGAGAAATTAACAAATGTGTATTTACAAATTTTCTTGACTCTTGTATATTAAAGAACATAAGTGTTACCTCTTCCAAGCACTCATTTGATGCTGAAGTATTCTGAATAACATCCTTACCAAGGTTTTGTTCTTATGCTCAGATAGTACACTGATGAAGATCTCCCTATCTCAGGATATCGTTTACTTCCTTTCAGAAGGCTCTGTTAGGAAGAGCTCCCTTCTTCTGGGCTGAACACTACCATCATTTAAATTCCATTTGTTAGTTATAATCCTATCCCTAGGGAACCCATAGCAAAGATACTTACATATTAATGTGACATTTTTCAAGTATTTGAAGTTCGTAATTATGTAGCTCATGACATAGGTTAAATTCATAGTCTCTGGTAGCACACTGCTTACATTCAAATTCTTGTTCTGTCACTTACTAGCTATGTGACCTCAAGAGAGTTATTTACTATCTCTATACCATTATTTCTTTGTCTATATTAAAAGATATAATAATGGCATTACATCAAAGGGCTTTTATAAGGAGTGCATGAATTAATATATGTGTAAGTGCCTGGAACAGAGAAAGTGCTCTAAAAAGTTTTAGCTATTATTAATCATCATCATTATCGTAAAGACCTGTCAGATATCTAACCTAGGTCATCTTTCTAATTCTACATGAGCCCATTCAATCCCATGGTTTTAATCACCATATAAATGTTTGTAAAAATCTCATTTTCCCCAGGAGCATATAGGTAAATATAAGTGGCCAGTTGGGGCCACATGAATTGTTCTCACCACTGTAATTTGCTTAGAAATAGTTCACTCTACTCCTAGTCCTGGCCCCTAACGACACCCTGAGAAATCCTCTTCTCTCTTGCTATTAGCTCATGAGCTGGCTGAATGAGAAGGAACCAGTATAGGACTACAAGAAGATCCCAAGGAGTTGTGGCACCATGAGTTGGAAGAAGCCTAGATCCCTGAGTTGACGCTTAGAGGGGAGTTGTCAAAGAGAACTGTCAGACTGGGATATCCACACTGAGCTTCTGGGATTTGGGTGAGCAAGAAATAAACAGTGATTGTGTTAAGTCATTGAAATTTTATAACCAACCGTGGCTAAAAGAATGACTCCCTAATTTATATCTCTTGCTCAGATCACGCTTCTGAGTTCTCAAACTATATATATTCTGCTTTCTATTCAGCTTTCTAAATGAATTCTTCAATAGGGTAAAAAGTAAGCACAGGGATTCAGGGATTAGAACATCTATGTGGAAATCCTGGTCCTTCCAGGTACCAGCTATATGCCTATGGGGAGTTACATAGATTATTCAAAACTCTCTCTACTTCAGAGTCATTAGTAAATTAAATGAGTAGGTGTATAAGTGCATGCATGTCACTATCACTATGAACTACAATAAAAGTAAAAAATAATAAATAATAAGCACTTAGGTCACCCATGGGTCCATAAAAAATGCTCAATCAATATCAGGTAGTATGGTTATTATGACCATTCCACCCCAGATTCATTCTTTTTTCTGATTTTCCCAAATTGATAAATGGTGCCACCATCCAACAGTAGTTAAAAGTTAGAAACTTGCAACCTAATCTCAAATCAGTTTTTCATCCTCCCAAACCATCAATAACTGATTAATTATACTCCCTAAATAATTCTCAAATACATCCACTTGTCTCTGTCCTCTGTTGTTATGCCATCTTTATCCTAGTCAAACCCACCAGCGTATCTGGCTCTACTATAGTTTCACCCTTACTAGTCTTCTCAATTCGATTCTTGTGCCCTTCAGATTCATGCTTCACATGAAAATGTAGGCATTCTTTCATAGATATATATTATAAACAGGCTAGATTTATTATCAGATTGTGAGATTGGATCAATATTAGAAAATCTGTTAATCAAGATATCAAGAAAATATTATTAATATTTTCCATTACATTATAAGATTAATGGAAAAATATCAATATTTCCATATATGAAGAAAATGTGATAAAATTCAATAACTCTTCATTAAAAATCAGGGTAGAAATAGAAGGGAACATCATTACCTAATAAAATACATATATGTATATATATAATAAATCTAGAATAAACTTATTTGTGCCCTTTATAATCAGAATCAAAACAAGAATTCCTAGTATCAACATTTCTTATTCAGCATTTTACTGGAAGCCCTAGCCAGTGCATTAAGCCTAAAAAATTAAATTAAATTAAATTAAAAGTATACAGAGTAAAATTCAAGAAATAAAACTGTCATTATTTTTATATGTAAGCCTTCTTTATAAGGTTTAAGTCTGATCTTAGTGCTTCAGAATTGAAAATACATTAATGTCTTTTTCCACTGTCCTTTGGTATGACCAGATTCCTAACCTATCACTTCAGCATCCCCTCATACCACACCCCCAAGACTTCATCTCTAGAATTCAGCCAAGCTGAACTTTGTTGGTTTCATAAAGTGTCACCTTTGAGGGTTTCATGTATTAATTACTTAGAATGAACGTTCCCCCACCTCAGTTTACCTAATTGATTCCTGACTATCCTTTACATGTCAGCTCAAATGCTCTCCTGTCCAGAAGACTTTAGCAATCTAATTAAAGATAATTAACTAAAGATAGGTTCACATAGCACCCACTTCACTCCCCCATTAAGCTCAGTGCACTCGCCACTATTTACATAATCACATCTTCACAGATAGCCAGAAACTGCTCTAAGGGCATAGACTGTACCTATATAAGCCTCTGCCTAGTACACTGGCTTGTATGAAGGAGGAATTCATTAAATATATCTCTAAGGTGTGAGTGTGAGTCTGTTTAGGTGGCTTTGTGTGTATGTATCTCAGGTGTATTTTTATTTGCTTGGATCTGGGAGAAAGAGTCCTATAATCAGTTCATGTACCTCATTATACTTACCAATTTAGAAAATTCAGCACCTGAGTTCTAAATCTAGTTTATTTGGGAGACACATAAAATAAAAACTGTATTTCAGCATCATGCATGCTGTCATGATAGAATTATTCTAAGATCTCTGTTGGTGTGTTATTGGCGTGGGTCAGAAATTAGTATGTTTCTGGAAAGAGTATTATGAGCACTCTCATAATTTGAACATCAAAAAATCCCTTCTGGGAATGGACCCACCATATGATCCGGCTATACCACTACTGGGTATCATACCAAAGGGATTGAAACCAGAAAACTACAGTAATATATGCATACCCATGTTCATAGCCGCACAATTCACAGTGGCCAAATCATGGAACCAACCTAGGTGTCCATCAACAGATGAGTGGATTACAAAACTGTGGGAAATACACACAATGGAATTCTACACAGCAATAAAGAAGAACAAAATAACATCATTTGCAAGAAAGTGGAAGGATCTGGAGAACATTATGTTAAGCGAGATCAGTCAATCACAAAAAAAGAAGGGATATATGTTTTCATTAATATGTGCAACCTAAGGAGTAGTAGGGTCACACAAGGGACTCCAGTTGATAATGGAGAACCCTCAGCGGAACAAGGGAAGTAGTACAAGGGAAGGGGGAGAGCAAGAAAGAAGTGAATTAATGGAATTACTATCATAAACAATATGTACATGTGAAAATATACCAACATCATTCTTGGTACTTCATAAGAGCTGTGTGCATATATGTTAACATCAAATAGATATTCATTGAAATGTAAGACTCCAATGCACCAATAAAAGCACGTTAAAAAAAATCCCTTCTTCCCATGGTTCACAGTGCCTGTGTGATATCAGACCAGTTCAAGAAATGCAAGAGAGGTATTCACAAGCTAATTGGAGTTCGAAATTATACCAGGTTGGTTTTATTTCAAGAAAGGTTTATCCATTGATCCAAAATTTGACAAAGTATATAGCTGGAGAAGGAAGAGTAGATGGATGTCCTACGGATAGTGTGATCTAGAGAAAATATTTTCTAGAGAAGAAAACACTGTGGAGTGGACTGAGCTGGGTCACTGAGCTTCTGCGATGAGGTTGGGAGTTGAGTGCTATTTGTGCAAAGTGTGGAAGTTCTCTCTTTAACATTCTCATCTGTGAAATGAAAATAATGAGCCCCAAGTCATCAGATTGCTCATGATATTAATCACCACCCCAGAAACCACTGAGGGCCAGAGAAGTTAGGAGGTAACATCCCAATAATTGATAAAAGCTAGGTCTGCAAGTCACTCTAGAACTCTTTTCATTTATTCAGAAGACACTTTCTTACCCCTTAAAAAAGAATAAAATAAGTGGATAATTTCAAGACAGAGACCAGCTAAGTCAAGGATAAGTTCTACTAAGTGCCCATAAGGATCTTGAGTTATCTTAGAGGATGTGTGTCAAATTGAAACTTATAGAAAATGTTCTCTGCTTAGAGACACTTCTGATCATGTTCTCCAGAAAAGTCAGAAAAGAAAAAAAAATAGTGGACCAAATTCAACAATACTGATGTCTTCTGCCTCAAAGTGAAAAATAAAGAAATAAAAAATTTATAAACCGATCTGAGCCTTTGTCTCCAGCAATAGCTTTGCTTTTGTCTCTAGCAATAGCTTTGCCTTTGTCTCCAACGTGTGTGGGTTTTCTTTAACTTCTTTGGGGTCAAGACCAGTAGTTCTGTCACCTTCCTTGGTTCCAATAAAAGTCTGTGATGGGTTTTGGATTACACTTAGTCCAGAAGAACTGCTTGTTGGTCATCAACTGGTCTTTGTAGTCCACAGATGCTTGCAATGAATTTGAGGGCAAAGGTCTCTGGTTACATCCACCAGTGAAATCAGATTCAGCTACACGAGGAACATATTATAGGGTAGCATCCAGCATTTTTCCCCTTAGATGGAAAGCAAGAGTCTTGCAGTTATTTCCCGTGTCTACTCTGGATGATTCTACAACCCATTGCTTTTTATGTTGGAGATAGTCAGGATTTCTTAGCAATGCTGACCTGAACAGAAAATAAAATAGCATGCAGCAAAGGAGTCAGATCTAGTCTTGGGAATGTCGTCTCCAAAAGAAGAGGTTGATCAAGTTTAAACATAAAGACTTATAAATCCCTGCAAGTAGTTTTTCTTCTTTAATAGTTCCAGCCAGTGCCTTATTATTATTCACCCCATGTTTGAATAATGGAGCGCTTAGATCACTGTATTCATTAAAGGAAGGAAATGCAGTATGTTCTAAAAAGCACTTTGAATAGAGAGCTCTCTCCCTCTTTGAGACCATACTTCACTGAGCTTTCCTAATTGCTAAATGCTCTGCTCTGGCTTCAAATGTAAGTATTTGAAGAACGCACACAGCACAGTGAAATCAGACCACATCACATTCCAGGGCTTTTATTATCCAAGCAAACCATTCTGCACCTAAATTATTACAAACTGTTTCAAATTCTTGTACCTATATACATACATACCAGATTATTGCAAATAGTGTTGATCTTATATTTTTATACACACATACATACATAGAGGCATGGACACCTATGTATGAATCAGAAGAGAGAAGGTCTGGGTTCTGCTTCTCAGGTGCTCTTCTCCACCCTTAGAATGAGTCTGGAAAAGCTCCGAGTCTCGGTTTCTTCATCTACTAGATGGGATAAGTGAATTTGTCTTACTCAACAGTCAAGTCATTTTAAAGCCTTATTGAAATAATTCAGGTCCTAGGTATTGATGATACTGGGTATGTTCAATAACTATTGGAGGAAAAGAATTTTCTTAGTTCATGTGTACTATCTATCTTGGAATCAAAATAATTCAGAGTTATTTGGTCACTGATAAAGCTACAGCATCTCTGATATCCTCCACGGAAGCTCATAGTGGAGCTCTTTGGAGGAGAGGGAGCCCTACTCTGAGCAAGCCGGAGCCTCCTCCCATTTCCTGTCTAGAATCATTCTGAAGAAGTGTACTCAAGGGGAGACAATCAGCCCATTGTTTGAAGGAAGCCCAAGTTTCTTGAAAATCTAATTTTCAGGTCCATTCCCCCGGGTGAGAAGTAATATTCACTTAATCCAGTGCTTCATGAAAAAAAAGTACAAAATTAGAACTCCACTTGTTCCAGTTGGCTTATATGGTTGTGCATGCAATAACTTTAAGCATAAATGTAAATCACTTAAAAAAGAACCAAACAAAACATCCAAGCACAACAAAGCCACATTCATTGAATGGATCATTGTATAGTCATGAAGTAGTTATGAAAATTCCTTTTGAGTATGAAGAAGCACCCATGTTATAATCTTAAATAATAAAGCAAGGTTCAAAACTGTGTAGTATGTATTTTGTCAATTCTGTGTAAGCATGTTTTGATCAGGACGGACTCCAGACTGAATAAGCAGAAAGCAATTTTCTCCTTTCTTTCAGTTGTTCCTTTAAACCTGCACAACAGGCTTCTTCAGGCAGGCCACTGACGTTTCCAGGTTATCTTAAATGTTGTATACACAGATGCTCCTTGACTGGCAACTAAATTATGTCCAGATAAACCCATCATGAGTTGAAAATATCCTAAGCAGAAAGCTCATTTAATACATCTAAACTATGATTCTCATAGCTCAGCCTAGCCTATCTTAAACATGATCAGAATTCTTAGAGTATCCCATAGTTGGGCAAAATCATCCAACACAAGGTCTATCTTATAAGAAAGTGTTGAAAATCTCATGTAATTTATTTTGTATCAAAAACAAAAAACACTGGCAAGACAGTACACTGTAAAGTGTTGGGTGTTTCCCCTTATGACCTCATGGCTACTGGGAGCTACAGCTTGCTGCTACTGCCCAGCATCATGAAAGAGTATTGCAGTGCACAAGGCTAGCCCAGGAAAAGATCAAAATTCAAAACCGAAGGTCAAAATTAAAATTGCTACTGAATGCATATCATGTTCGCAGCATAAAGTAGGGAAAGTTAAGTCAAGCCAGAGTAAGTTGGAGACGGCCGTGTGTGTGTGTGTGTGTGTGTGTGTGTGTGTGTGTGCTAGTCACCTTCAGAAATGTAAACAGTTCCATTTAATAATTAAAATGTCAAGTCCAATAACTTGATAATTTAACCTCATAATTAAAGTGGTGTATCACACTATGTGCTAATGAAATTTCAAATTTTCCTTTTCTGCCAATTCAGAATCCTGTTTCATGCATAGCAGCCCCACAACGAGGGAGCTAGCATGATTATCTTTTTTGTTTTTTGGTCCTTCTCTTCTACTCTTTCTCTCCTTCAAAGGCTGCCTTGGGCTCTGCCAGTGTTTGGGGCAGGTAGAGGGAGAGAGGCGAGGAACACTGCTGGCTGAACACTCTTGGTTCCCTCTAGGGTGGCCAGTTCCCACTAAGAGTGGCTCCTCCTTGAAGAGCATGCATTGGTTCATTAGGGAGGCCCCTCCTGTAGCTCCAACTACGTGGCCCTGTCTCTCACCCCACCTTCCCCCTCCTGGCCTCAGTCCTGAGCTTCTGGTGGCTGACTTCACTGTGAATCACATGGCCCTTTCAGTCAGTCCTCTTGGGCATAGACACTTTCAAAAGAGCCCAGACCAACTCCCCAACTCTGTGCCTCCTGGGTGCTGAGAGTAACAGCCCCTTTAAGGTCCCCAGGTTCCCTATATCCTGCATTCTGAGTGCTTCTCTGGAAGCTTCTCCCACTTAGCTAGGGTTGAGGGACAAATGCATGGTCCTTCATGCTAGGGTGGGGTGGAGAGCAAGGGCACTGCACACCCCACCTCCACAATTGAACCCTCATTCTGCTGTCTTCAACTCCAACTCCTTTATATCCACAAGTAACACTCCTCCAGTTCTCTTTTCTAGTCCCCCCTAACATTTACCTGGATTCACAATATGTCAACAAAAACATTTTGAGAAATACAGAATTAATATTAAAACACAACAGCTTAGGGTTATGAGTAATTGTTATAATTTTTATAGCTTTTTCTTTTTCCCCCAAATGCTGCATGATGAGCATTTGTTACTTTAATAAAATAATTTTTCATTTCTTAAAATAATGAAGGTAAAATGATTCCCTTCAAAAGTATCCTGAAAGTCTAGTTAATGATTTGACTAAGGGCCTGAATTGTAATTAAATACTATTTTTTTCTTTAAAATATAAGTAATCAGTCTTCTTCCTTACCACTTCTTACCTTTTTTGATACTATCTTAAAGTGAAACATTATGGTTTCTATAATATAATATTACATGTAAATCCAATCTGAAGTGTTTTAAGGACCAAATGTATGACTTTGGCATCCTTAGGAAAGACAGAACTTATTTATCTCAATGTATGTCACCCAGAATGCTTGTGGTCTCTGCCTTTCTTCTCCTCTGATGGGTTGGATAGAGCACCATGAAGACTGACCAAGGGCTACTAGCCAGGAGGATCGAGAGGGAATTGTTAAAAAAAAGGGGGGGGGAGCTACCTAAACATTATCCTCTCCCTTTGCAGCCTAAACAGGAAAGAAAACTCATTTACTAAGTAATAATAGGCATGCAGTTTGCTCAAACACTGTATGAAAGAATTGTCTGAGCTGAGGCACTGTAGCCTTGGCTCCACACCCACTGAGCTAGAGGTCTGTAAGGTCCAGGTCCAAAGAAATGGATTTCTGCCAGCGCAGACTCATTAGAGCTGAGGCTATCACTATGCTAGAAGAAAAACCTTATGTTCACCTCGGGGCTGCCAACTTTCCAGCTGCCATCCCATCAGCAAATGGCAAGGAGCACTCTGAATTTGGACTAGAGAAAACACTGCAAGAGCCAAGCTAGTCAATGAGCCCAATCATGATAATGCTAATAATAGCAAACCTTCACTGAGCACCGATGGTGAGCCAGTACTGCTGAGAGCCGCCTGTGTGTGTTACCCTACTTAGTCCTCACTGTTGTAATGAAGCCTGGGCGGTTATGATCACTGTTTTGCAGGTTTAAAAAATGAGTTCAGTGAAGTTAAAGAGTTTGCCTACATTCACTCAGCTGGCAAGTAGTACAGCTGGATTTTGCACCCAGGTCTCTCCAAAGCAGTAGCCTAAGACCCTACCACTCTTCCTTTCTGTTTCCAAAGCCCAATCCCATAACAGGGACCCTGGTCCTCTAGGCTGTGGCTCAAAGTCCACTGCCAGGGTCTCTTCTCCCCATCACCCTACCAGTTCCATCTCCCATCTAAGTACTAACCAGACCAGCCCTGCTTAGCTTCCAAGATCGACAAGAAACAACATCTTTGGAGTGCTGTGGTCATAGACCAGTTCAGCCCCACCACTGAGCACATCCTGCACTTCTATGATTCTTTGCTTTTGCTCATTACTTGTGCCATAAAGACACTCTCCTTTCTTTTCTGCCAAGCAAACACTGTCATTCATCAGTTCCCTGTGCAAATGCCACTCTTTCTATGAAGCCTGTCCTAGCCTCTTCCTTCCAGTGCTTGGCCTCCTTAACTCTGCTCCTTAGCATCAACTTCACATTTTAGTGCAGGGCTTAGCACACCATGGCCAGAGATCCAAATCTGGCCTGCTGCCTGTTTCCATATGGTCCACAAGCCAAGAATAGGTTTCATATTTTTTGTTTATTTATTTAGTTTTTTGGTACTGGGGATTGAACCAGTACCAGCAAGTTCAATGATAAGATCTTTACAATAACAACTGATACAGTAACAATAATGATAGAAGTTATTTGTTGAGACCCTCTTATGTCCCACATACTGCCAAAATACACCCCAAGCCATTTTTATTTTTTATTTTGAAACAAGGTCCCCCTAAGTTGCTGAAACTGGCCTCAAATCTGTGATCCTCCTGTCTCAGCCTCCCAAGTACTGGGATTACAGGTATGTGCCACTATGCCTAGCTAGTTTTATATTTTTCAATGTTTGGAGGGAAAGACATCAAAAGAAGAAAAATATTTTGTGACAGGTGAAAATTATACAAAGTTCAAATTTCAGTGGACATAAAGTTACATTGGTACACGATCATGCTTATTTGTTGATGCACTGTCTATGGTCATCTTTGCACGACAATGCAGAGTTCAGTAGTTGCAACAAAGACATATGGCCCAATATCTATAATTCTTGCTATTTGGCTCTTTGTACAGAAACAATTTGCTTTTCCTTTCATTAGAGGCGTATCGTGGTATTTGAGAAGACTGGGCACCTGTGTGTTACTGATTTTTATATCTCCTATGCCCAACACAGTGCTTTGTTCTTAGTAGAATTTAACGGGCATATAAATGAAAGTTAATTGAGTATAAATGAAAGATAGTACAGGTACACTAACAACTGGGAGTTTGGGACTCCAGTACTACCTCTGTCTATTACACTCAGATATCTGTCAGGCATACTCAAAATAGGACTGGCTAAGGAAAACCTTTCAGAAAGGGATAGTGCAATAATCTAGAGCTGTCAAAGAAGCAAGCTTCTTACCATCTGTAGGCTGTAAGGAATAAAGGGTAGAAGCAATTTCAGAATTCCTGAAAGAGGAAGTCATGTAGAGTCAACCACTCTCAGAGTACCTGTGGTCTCCTGTAGAGATACACAGCTAGTTGGCAGGAACCACTCAGGAAAAGAGCCCAGAAAAGCAATACCCTGTCTTGTTCTCCTCTCTCTTCCTGTCTTCTGCTGGGTCACCCTGTTGATGAAACACAACCAGAGACCAGAGCCCTGTTGATGCCAGGCAAGGATATTGGCTCCTGGAAAAGAGAGCGAGATGACAGAAGATGGACAATCTAGATAACTAATGGGAGTTATCCTACACATAAACTCAATGACAAACAAACCACATGAGTTCTTCAGCCTTCGATTTCTTCACCCATAAAATGGGCAAGTTCAATGATAAGATCTTTACAATAACAACTGAAACAGTAACAATAATGATAGAAGTTATTTGTTGAGACCCTCTTATGTCCCACATACTCATTTTGTTATCTAGGCTTCAAAACAAATAGTATACCCCTTGTACAGATGAGAAAACTGAGGCTCAGAGAGATGTGAGATATCCTATCTCACAGCTAATTGCCCCATTTGAAACTACGCTATACTTTCCTCCCACATTTCCACTTACCATCACCATAATCTGCTTTGTACTGGCTGTAGACAATGGCTGATCAGGGGCTATCTTTCAAATTAAACTCAGCACTGACTACTCCACTGGAGGTTAGCTGCTCAGCTTTTCTGGATTTACTAAATTCTCACCACCCTTCCTGATCTCACATCTAGCTTCTCCTGGTCACCAATTTCAGGCAGATTCTCCCCATTGATGGATCAAGGCATCCTAGACAGTCAGAACTGCCAAGGAAATATGATCCCCCCATCCTAACCACTTTCCTATTACTATCATAATATAAGACTTGAGCAGAAGTCCTCCTAATAGGGATCTCTGGTGACAGATATACCCATGCTTCTGAGAAACACGTTACAGGCTGAACATTATAGGTCTAAACCCTGCTGTGTTTATTTATTTATTCCGAGCAATTTGCTCAACACTGCAACCCTTGTACATCATCTCATGGATGTGATTTTTTAATTATTCATGCCATTAATAATTGACACCATTAATAATACTGTAATACCATTAATAATTGAGCACATAAAATGGAATTCTCTAGAATTAATTTATTATCATTAATTTTCTGTGCCAGCTTACCAGAGCTTATTAGAATGGTGGTCAGGGTCTGTGTATCAAATTACTTAACTAGTCATCTTCAGGCTTAAAAGGCCAAGGAATTGTGGAATTCACTACAGCCACTTCCTTTTCTAACAATTCATGGCGCCTCTTTCATCTTTTCTGCCTCCAGGGAAGGGGGAAAAATTTCTTGGGAACAACTCCACAGCATCTAGCATATGTTCACTGCTACTTTGTAAAATGTCGGCTAAAGAATGGGAGGAGGAGGATGAGGATGCAGCTTGGAAGAGGAGCACTAGTCTTCATGTGAAGCCCTGGTTTTGATCCCCAGCACTGAAAGAAGGAGGAGGAGGAAGAGGAGG
>PVJS01006560.1:0-59321 GCA_004027185.1 Glis glis | reverse complement strand
AGTAGAGAGAGAGAGAGAGAGAGAGAGAGAGAGAGACAGGGAGAGACAGGGAGAGACAGGGAGAGAGAGCTGAGGCTGGCCGCGAACCCGGATCCTCCGGTCTTCGCCTCCCAAAGTACTGGGATTACAAGCGTGCGCCACCACACCCGGCTCTGAAGGTGACTTCTTACTGCTTTGCATGCATCCCTAATGCACGTATGGAGTACTGGTGGTTTTCTGCACACAATTCCTCCCTCTGTACATGTGTGCCTGCTTTTCCTTCTCTCTGAAACCACCTGTCCCCTCTCCCCACGCAAGTCTACAGGACTGGCAAACTCCTTCCTATCCCGAGGCTTGGCTGAAAGGATCACATATGCCCTCCACAGCCCATATCTGAGGCATATTGAAATGTCTCCTTTCAAGGATAAAAATTGGTTTGCTTTTGAGTTCCTCAAAATGAAGAACTTTTTTTTTTTGCATTTTGTGGTCTAATCCTTAGTACTAACCTATACCTGACACACTGTCAGCACTCAATAAATAATGCTCAAGTGAATTAATGATTATCATTTCCACTTAGATAAACCTCCCAGACCAGCCTCTCCAAAATGCACTAACATTTTGCCCAGATTTGCAAGTCCCCGCGAGGAGCATAGAAACCCCAGCACAGTGTATGGTCCCTCTTCCTCTTCCTGTCTCATTCTCCCTCTGTTTTAGCTTTCTCATCTCTCTGCCTGTTGTGCATCTTTGTTTTATCTTCTGTCTCTCCAATCTCCACTCAACCCCCATCTTCTAGATCACACTTCGTCAAGCTTGGTTCCCTTCCTGTTTCCCCTCTTCTGGCAAATGGTTTGGTGATTCCTGGTGTGGAGATGAAGAGACTGGGCCCAGATGCTCAGCTTCCTCCTGTCTGCTTTTCCACCCTTTCTCCAGGGAGAGCTCGGGATGCACTTGCCTGAGGGAAGCCCTGGATCCCAGGCTGATGCCACTGTTTTCTGACACAGCTCAGGTGCCTTCAATACTGTGGACGGAATGGTCGCAGGGCAACAGCAGCACCACAGTTCCGTCCTGCAAGGTCCTCCCCTGGTGGCCACCTGTCACACCACAGGGTTTGGGAGGATTTCCACAGGATCAAACACAGTGTGGAATGGGCTAAGGAAACTGCTAAAACGGGGGAGATGAAAGCTTAAAAGATAGGGTAAGCAAGAGAAGAGACTCCCTTATTTTTCCCAGCTACCTGTCATCCTTCAGAAAGGTGGGCGAGAGTCAGTTGTTCTGTTGGATCTGCTGTATGGGGCTGCATTTCAGGGGAGGGATTCTAACTCTGATTCAACCCTTATTGTGCTGCAACCTTCTGACCATTTTGCACCAGACATTTGGCATTGGTGGGAGCTGTTTGAAAAGGCTGCCTGAGGAATGTCAGTGACTGGTACTTAGGGATCTTGGTGTCTAAGAGAAGTTATAGAGGCTCCTGTGCAGAGGGTCTGTTGGCAGCTGAGTTACAATGCGGCACCTCCGCTGGGAGGAGAGGACTAGATGTATCTAGCTGGCTCATCATCCAGAAAACATAGGTTGGACATTTGGAGTCACTCGGAGACAACTCTGCTCATTGTACCTTAGACTGGCTGGCTGGTGGCAGAATCCATTGTAGTACTTGGTAAAATGCATGTCACCAACCTCACGACTCAGTGGTCTTTGCTGAACATTCAAGGTTTCCAACCCACTGGCCTCATCTCCCATGACTTCTTTTCACTTGTCCCACACTCCACCCCGAGGGAGGACTGAGTGTCCCCCATGTGGATCCCCCCACACTGCTACCACGCCTGCAGTTTTGCTGTTCATTACCCCTGACTGGCTCTTGGTCCTTCTCCTCCCGACTCCCTTTCCCTGCAGAGATCGAGTCGCTAAGTGACTACAGGCCATGAATATGTCAAGGGTCAGCCCCAACCTCTGGTCCACTCTTGTTTGGGTTATTTGCTCAGCTGTATCCTCCTACTCAGATGAACCTTCTTCCTCCCCACTTTTCTTCTCCACGCTTAATGACTCCTCCAGGAATTTCCTTTGAACCCGGAGTGGAAACTATCTTTTCTCTGTTTACCTCCCATAGCAGTTAACTTTAAAATTGACATTACTTCACTCTCCCCTGTCTTGCCTATTTACATTTCTTTATCTCTCTACTTGATGGCATTCTAGAGAAGCAATCATATCCTGTGTGCCTTATGCCCTAGAGTAACTTGCACATTATACATGTTCAGTAAAGGATAATGCACAAATAAAAAGATCGGGGGCATGGGTTCATGTGCAAAATGCTGGGGGTTGCTGGAGGGAGGTCCATATCTTTGTCTTGGCAGATGTGTGTGTGAGTTGACAGCAGCGTGTTCTCCAACCTCCTCCCTATCCTGTACTCCCACTGTCATCCCCTATACCATTGCCTACCATTTGTGACTTCCAGGATTATTTTTCAAGAGTGGAACAAGAAGGCCTGATTCCTCATGATTTAGGAGTAGTTTGGAGGATAGACTTGGGTCTCAAATCATGCACTTTATTCTTTCAGGATGTATTAGAATACACAGTATATATTAACAGTTAGCAGTGAGAGTTCTTTTTGTTTTCATCCTAATTCAACTGAGAAGTGATAAAAGACAGAAGATAGATCCCAGCTGCAGAGACATCTTCAGGCAGGTCTCAAGACAGTATTATTTTTTAAAAAAACTAATGTCAATGACATTACACAAAGAAAAACTATCTGTGTGGTTGCTTAACATTTGCACATTTTTGCCTTCCAGGAGACCGAGCTGTTAGATCTCAGCCTTGTCAAGGATGCCAGGTGTGGGAAGCATGCCAAAGCTCCCAAGGTAGGAAGCGGAGCTGCTTCATGTACCAGCTGCCGCCTGGATTATTTATCTGTGTCATGATATCAATTAATTGCCCCAATTAAAAGTTTCTCTGTTGTCGATGTTGTAAAACACAACAGCCAGTATGCCCTAAACGCTTCCACTTTTATTAAAAGGTGGAAACGATGAGTGAGCATATGGGCAGTGAGAGATGGGGGCTTGCTTTATGCCCTCTGGTTTAATTTTTCTTTGAGAAAAAAAATTAACAGTGCCAAAGTGACAGGTTATGCATCCCTAATTGGAACATCTGAAATTGGAGATACCTAATCTAAATAGTAAAATCTGCAACTTTCGAGCCCCAACATGATGTCACAAGTGGAGAATTCCACAGCTGATGTCATGTGTTGACGGGTCATAGTCAAAACACACGTTCACTAAAAATAGTGTAGAAATGATTTTCAGGCTGTGTGTATAAGGTTTACTTGCAACACAAATGAATTTTGTGTTTAGACTTGGGTCTCATACCCAAATGATCTTATTATGTATATTCACATATACCAGAATCTGAAAAGAATCCCAAATCTGAAACTCTTCTTGTCACAGCATTTTAGATAAGGGATCCTGAACCTGTCCTGGTTAATTCTAAATGGTTAAGATGTACTTGAAATTATTTGGAAAAATATCCCTGAACCTCATAAGCATACGGGATCTAGCCTTTAGATAGGATGAATGGTGATCTTGTAAGCTCAAATGCTCTACAATTTAAATGAATCCATCCACGAAGCCCAATGGCATAAAATCTTAATTCTACAAATGTTACTAGTGAAGACCAGCATACTCTGGGATCAGTTTTGTGTGATCTCAATTTGTTTGGGTTTGAAAAAATTTACTGAAGAATATTCAAAGAAGTGTTGGCAGTTTATTTTGTTTAAGATTAAAGTCTTAGATGAATAAAACACTTTTTTTAAAACTTAAATTATCTGGTAGGGACAAGATGGGTTGACTCACCATCAAAGTTGAAATTATTCTTTATTGTATTTAAAATGTAGTACTTTGAATATTTCATTTTGAGCACACAGATTATTAGCAAACAGAAAAGTACAGTTCCCATGTGCAAGCCCATTCTTTCTTTCCACAATTGATATAAAACCAGCAGTTTCTTCTGGTTGTGGTGTTGCATGCCTGTAGTGCCAGCTACTCACTTGGCAGGCCAGAGCAGGAGGATTGCAAGTTTGAGAACAGGCTGGGCAACTCAGTGATATCCAGTCTCAAAATAAAATTTCAAAAAGGGCTGGAGATGTAGCTCAGTGGAAGAGCATGGGTCTATCCTGTGTGAGGCCCTAGGTTCAATCCCCAGCACCATAAACAAACAAACAAACACAACTAGTGATTTTCTTTTTGAGAAAAACTTCCCACAACTTTTGTTTTCTTCTTTAAAAGTCAAAATAGTTGCTTTGACATCCAAAGTGATCTGTTGGCTTTGAGATGCAGGAAAACAACTTACCTGAAATGATTATTCTTCAGAGATGTAAAAAGGTGGTAGGTAGGTGCAAATTCTGTCACGGAGCAAATACACAGATGCAGGTGTTTGCCTCAAAGGGTTAAAATGATCTGCTGTCAAATGGGGAAAATTTTTAGAAATTCAGAGAGAAAAATCAGAACTGTTTTCAAGAAGGCTTTTCAAAGTGTTTTGTGTGAAAGTAGTCCATTCTTTAGTTTCATATCTCCCAGTGATAGGAAACTTCAATAGTTTGATCTTTCGGTTTCATAACAAGCGTATCGTAATTAATGCTTTGTTGGTGATTCAAAATTTGTGTTCACAGTTTTTAGTGCAGAAAAGAATCTGTTTTCCTTTTCTCCCAACAACATTTCAGCCAAGTTCCATGTAAGCCTGTTAGTTCCAAGAACTACAGTAGATTGGTAACATAGCTATGAAGTTTGTCTTTTATTGCATGTTTATTGGTCTAACTTAAAATTTCACTATCTATATTGGCTGAAGACAGCTTATTGGTCTAATTTAAAATTTCACTATCTATATTGGCTGAAGACAGCTGTCTACACCACACCTGACCCCACTATGTCTCAGGCATCAGGAATCAAAGTCAATTCTCCTGCCGCATGGAGAGTTTCAGGCTGGAATCTGTCTCCTTTATTGCCGTTCACAGCTAGCTTCTTAGTTAAGTGTTTTGTTTATGGGTGCAGTTTGATAAATGTCTGTTGAATATTGATAAATGAACAGAAGTAGCGTCTGCGCTCTGCTCAGCTGATAAGCCACTCTTAGATCCTAAAATGCTTCTCTTGAAGCTGGACTTTTAACACTCAGAATATTCTAGCTTCGTTGTTTCCTTTCTTTGAGGAACCCATTGCTTCCTGTATGGATTATTCTTGCCCTTTGCTTTCTTTTTTCCCCTGCCCTTTCCTTGATGGTGTTTAAGAGTACCACTCTAGGTTAATACTGTCAAATCCTAGTGCTGTTGAATATTACCTGTGTTGCCTTCCTGAGCGCCAACTTCTTGCTCATAGACACAATGGTGACAATAATAATAAGTACTTTATTTGATTGCTGTAAAGGACTAGATGAAATCATTCGTCAGCAAATGTTTGGCACAGGAGTTCTCAATTTTATTTATTTATTTAATTTTTTTTTTTTTGCGGTACTGGGGATTGAACGCAGGGGCGTTCTACCTCCGCGCTATGCCCCTGGCCCTATTTTTTATGCTTTATTTTGAAACCGGGT
Organism: Glis glis; assembly: GCA_004027185.1. Taxonomy (NCBI): domain Eukaryota; kingdom Metazoa; phylum Chordata; class Mammalia; order Rodentia; family Gliridae; genus Glis; species Glis glis. The sequence goes on along the minus strand of PVJS01006560.1, from coordinate 53,774 downwards.
CTCACGAAGTTGCGGAGGGCCTCACTAAGTAGAGAGAGAGAGAGAGACAGGGAGAGAAAGAGAGAGAGAGAGCGCTGAGGCTGGACGCGAACCCGGATCCTCCGGTCTCCGCCTCCCAAAGTACTGGGATTATAAGCGTGCGCCACCATGCCCGGCTTGGAGTTCTCAATTTTAATTGCTATGGTATTATCTGAAAAACTTTTAAAAATGCTGTTGCCTGATTCCCACCTCCAAATAATTTGGTGCTACATGAATCCAACTGATACACATGTGGCAAGGGCATAGGGTTTTATTTATTTACTTATTGTGTGTGTGTGTGTCACATGCGCACACGTTACTGGCAGTTGAACCCAGGGATGTTCTATCTGTGAACTAAACCCCCAGCCTTATTTTATTTTTTACTTTGAAAAAGAGTCTTGCTTAGTTGCTTAGGGTGGCCTTGAACCTGCGATCCTCCAGTCTCAGCTTCCCAAATACTGGGATTACAGGTGCGCACCACCATGCCTGGCTCAGACATAGGTTTTTTTTTGTGTGTGGTACCGGGGATTGAACCCAGGGGCGTTCTACCTCCGCGCTACACCCCCGGCCCTATATTTTATATTTTATTTTGAAACCGGGTCTCAGGAAGTTGCGGAGGGCCTCACTAAGTAGAGAGAGAGAGATAGAGAGAAACAGGGAGAGAGAGAGAGAGAGAGCTGAGGTTGGCCGCGAACCCAGATCCTCCGGTCTCTGCCTCCCAAAGTACTGGGATTACAAGCATGCTCCACCACACCTGGCTTGACATAGGGTTTTAAAAGAAAAATTTGTCCTTCTTCCCTTCTTGAAGGGAGGGCTAAATGTGCAATGTGTGCATGTATGATATTTATACCCTGACATATATCAAAGTGTATAATTACAATGCACCCATAAATGAACATAAAAAGTTAAAAAATAAGAACCAGAATCATCTGGATATAGCAAAAAAAAAAAAGACAAATTTGCAGCAAAACCTGAGTGCTGTGACCTTAGCTCTTTAGCTTATACTGCAATTATATAAGCACTCACTAAAAACTAAATATTAGCCACTATTGTTGATATTATCATTTTCAGTTCTAAAGATAGAACCCAGGGCCTCACACATGCCAGGCAAGCACTCCATCACTGAGCTATATCCCTACTCCTCCCCATCATTATTTTTGTTATTATTACCCCAAATTCCAAATCCTATTTTCAGGAAGTCAATTTGCATTTCATTCAATTAAGTTTGAGAAGTTTATGTTATCTAGAGGAATCAGAGGAGGGACTATGTGGATCAACAGACAAGAAAGAAATTGATATGAATATCAGTTCGGAAATCTTTTAAGTTGACAGAAAAACCCTCGGTTCAAACCGAATAAATAGAAACATAATTTATTTAAAGTGTTTGTCATGAATTGGAAATGTCAATGCAAGTACTTGTTTGAGGTCAAGTCCTATTCAGCTGCTCAGTTAATGTCACCAAGGACTAGACGCCTCTTTTTCTCACCAGGGGTCCCTTCCCCATCCTCAGTTTCCCCAGGGTGGCTGATCTCTGCACGTCACCCCTCTGACGCTTGGCTTCCTCACATGACGGCAATTCCACGGGCTGTGGGCAGAAAGAGAGACTAGCTGTGCCCTAGAGCCTTTCTGAATGATTCCAGTAGGATTCCTTGTCAAAGAAGACTTCATCTGGAGGAGGACAGATAAATACAAGAACTTTAAGATGGCTGGGACGAAAGCAGCAGAACTTAGAGTAGGAAATTAAGTATAAAGATGTAGAAGGATAAAAGCTTGAAAACTTAAGGCAAACAGCAATGTAGGAGGGGGACAGATTGAGTGCAAGACTTTCTGCGGAAGCCTCTAGACCACAAAGGAAGGAAAAACATTTGTGGAGCATTTATCAAAATACCCAGGCACCCTGCAAATATTTATCTGTGTATTCATATTATTTTTGTTTTTCACAGCATCTCATTACATAAAAATTCAACGTTTAGTCGAAAATGAACTGTTTTCTCTGCCTGCTGTGACTTGAAATAACATTTATAGGAAATGGAAAAGCTTCCATGTGCTGCCCTTCTAATGAATTTAAATGTCGACTCCCGGAACAATGCATACAATTCCAAATCTGCTTTTCTGTACACAGCCTTTGTTCAAGTCACCAGTTTTGAAATTTCTCATTGGGAAACATTGAAAAATTTCTTTTTTTTTTTCACCCAAATGTAAAAACCAGTAGAAAAATTACCTTATCCCTTCAAATACAAAACATGTTTATTTTCCTTTCTTGCTCTCTCCTTCCGCCCCGTCCTTCCCATTCATGAAGTACACATGGGGTGAAGTGCTGTGGTATATACTTGTCCATGCTGTATAGGTGGACTGCCTGGATTGTCATTAGAAAAGGAGCTTTGCTTTTAAAAAGAGTGCTCAGCACTGTGGCTTCTGATCTATTAGTAGTTTCTGACCCAGTAGATCAATTTAGTGGCTCATGTGCAGCATTAATAAAACGAAGCAGACCTGACTAGAATTAAAAATACCACAGTCTTGTGCAGAGCACATTGGTTTGTGCAACTTTTTCATGTATATGTTTTCTGGGTCACAACACAAAGTGTATTTTTTACTATGGGCCTATGAGAAATGTTGCACAGATACTGCTAAGAGAAGATAACTTCTCCATCCTCAGCATTGTTAGGACACATTGAGTCCGTAGGTGCATGGCAGAGTAGGTGAACGAGGAAAGTGGAGATGTAGATTCAGGCACCAGCGCTGCCATTAACGAGCTTAAAGAAGCTGTGCCTTCTGACTGGACCTCCACTTCCTCATGTGAGGAATGGGGGTATGGGGTGCATGCCTGGTTTAAGGTATGTGATTTCTGTTAGCCCTTGATTCCAAATTTTAAATTGGGGCATTAAGCCTCTCCATCATCTTGATTTTTTTTTTCTTTTATGTGGTACCAGGGATTGAACCCAGGGGCATGCTACCTCCGCGCTACACCCCCAGCCCTATTTTTTATACTTTATTTTGAAACCGGGTCTCACAAAGTTGCGGAGGGCCTCACTAAGTAGAAAGAGAGAGAGAGAGAGAGAGAGAGAGAGAGCTGAGGCTGGCCGTGAACCCGGATCCTCCGGTCTCCGCCTCCCAAAGTACTGGGATTACAACCGTGCGCCACCATGCCCGGCCATCATCTTGATTCTAATACTGATGTGGAGCAAGTTGAAATAATCTAAAATTTCTCACTTTGGTCATAGCAGATCAAGTGAAAAAAATCAGGTCACAGGGAAGATGCTATGCAGACAAGAAGAAAGACTCATGTGAAGCTTTGCATGTGGCTTCTGCAAAGCAAGTCTAAACTGCTCTTGGACACCGGTGGGAGCAACCTCATGCTTACAGAGGACCTCCCAACTTTAGTACATGAAAACTAAGTACAGCCAACACCCAGCATTCGATGATGCACATGGTCATACGCTTGAAAAACATTTCTACAGTTTTACTTTCAAACTGTTTCTTGAGTGCAAAGGAAATGGATTCACATGCGTATCTGACAATCAGTTCATTCTCTTGGTAAAGGGCAGTTTGTTTCAGATACGTAGTGTTAATTTTAATGTGGATTTCTTGTAAATATCTAGGTCGCAATTAAATTCTAGATGGTATTTACGATCACCAGAATCCCATGAGGCAGATCAGAGTAAAATTGAATTTTAAAAATTGATTAGGCTTTGCTTTCCTAATCTCTCTATAAAAACGGTGGCTTTTGTAACTTCATTATGTGTAGATTGGACAAGTAGTCATTGAGTGATTATTTCTGCCCAGCACCGTCCTAGGTACTGAGAAAACAGCAATAACACCAAAAGGATAAACAAACAACCCTGCTGTGACATCTTATTTAGGAGTGATGGTACTAGTGACCTGGATCAAGAAAAGAAGGAAGGAAGGAAGAAAGGAAGGGAGGGAGGGAGGGAGGAAAAGAGAGAAAGAGAAGAGAGAAAGAAAAAATTCCCAATGTGTTGTGTTTGCTGATTTCCTTTGAGTGACTATTTTCACCCTGGTAGATTTCAAGTCATCAAGCTGACGCCACTGAATGAAGAGCTGGAAAGTAAAGCACTCTTGACCTCTAGGAATAGGCTGGAACCTCATAGGGTGGGGAAGACAGGCAACAAATAAGTCCTACTGGAAAAAATACAAGTGAGGATAGGAGACCACAGGTCACCAAGGACAGAGAAGCTTGGTGTTTTATAGAGCTGTAGTAGAGTAAGTTCTCTTGATAAGATGCAATCCAGTGTGTAGAGACATGGGTCTAGTGAGGGAGAGAACTAGCTAAATGACCACAGGAGGAGGAGCCCAGGCAGAGAGCACGGCCAGACAAAGGCCCTGAGGTGGGTGTATGCACGGCACATTAGAGGAGTAGCAAGGAGGTCGATGTGGGTACAGTGGAGTTCGGGCCTTGTACACTATGCTAATGACTTGGGGCTTTCCCCTGGTAGTAAGTAGTGAGAAGGCATCGGAAAGTTCTAGGCAGAGGAGTGACAAGATCTGAGCCCCCTGCCCTCCCCTGAGAACATCGCTGGTGGCTGTGTTGAGAGTAGACTACAGAGGACAAAGGAAGAAGCAAAGGAGGTCAACTCACTGACTATTGCAGTGGCAATGGGACTTGTGGCCAAGGTGGTAGCTATAGAAGTGGTGAAAAAAAATGCCTGAATCTGAATATGTGTTGACAATGGAGACACAGGGTCTGTCAATGCAGTGGGTGCGAATTATGACACAAAGGAAGGATTCAGGAGCAACTATCAGTGTTTTAATCTGGGGAATTGGGAAAATTGAGTTGTCATGTCTTAAGACAGGAAAGGAGAAATGAACACATTTAAACAGAAACATCCAGTTTGATTTTGGATTTTTAAGGGTTGAGATGCTTGTTAGACTTCTACCTGATGATATCAAGAAAATATATCTGGAGTTCAGGATAGATGTTGGCCTTGAAGATGTAACTTTGACTATGTAACGCTTGAAATTTGGGTGAGATATCCTAAAGAATATAAGGATAAGAGAAGGAAGTCTTTAGTCTGAGACCTGAGGTCTCCAGCATATAACCTCTAAGGAGTTTAGGAGGAATCACCAAAAGAGACTGAGGTTGGCACACACCCAAAAGAATTGAAAGTAGGAACTGAAACATAATTATATACCAATGTCCATAGATGAATGAATGGATACACAAGATGAAGCAAACACTTCAAATGAAATATTATTCAGCTCTTAAAGGGAATGAACTTTATGCCACCACATAAATAAACCTTGAAGATATTATACTAAGCATCCTTTTGCCAGGCACAAAAAGACAAATATGGTATGACTCCATTCATATATAAGGTACCCAGAGTAGTTCATATCCACAGAGAAAGTACAATAGTGGTTGTCATAGGGAGGGGAGAATGGGGGGTAATTATGGAATGGATATTGAGGTTTTCTTTCAGAAGATGAAAAAGTGCTAGAGATGGATGGAGAGGATAGTTGTACAACAGTGGGAGTTTATTGCCACTGAGCTTTACACTTAAAATGGTAAATCTTATGTTGTGTATGTTTTACCACAATAAGGTGGGAACAATCCGTGCAGAGGGAGAAGGGAGAAGAAATCATCTTGTGGGTACCTACAAATGTGTTTTGAGAAGAAAATCAAAGGGTGTGTTCAGGTCAAATGGTGAATTCCCTCCTAGCCTGTTTATTCAACTTAAATTTTACTGAGGATAACATTTTTATGCATTTCTTCCTCTATATCATGAGCATTTCTTGCTAATATTCAAAATAGGCCATTTATTTAGGGGTTGTCAAATCTCAAATAGCTCATCATAGAATCTGGATGCCAATATATAAATCTCATAATGAGCTGTTATTTCCATGTTATACAACAGTGGTTTCAATGAATCATCTATGAAGCCTGGAGTTGAAATGAGAGCTTTATTTATCGTCCCTTTTTGCTGGTTATAAGCTATTTTCCTCACTTTGGACCGCGTTTCCATTGTGTGAAACCACAGATATAAAATTTGACTTAGATACTTGAGGATTAGGAAAGAAGAAGAAAACACTGTATACAGGAAAACAAAGGTTTCTTCCTTTTCACTTGATTGCTAACGAGATCAACCTTTGGCCATGATTCTTGGCTCCAGCTATTTCTTCATTTATCTAACATGTTGCAATAGTTTGGGTTTTTTTTTTTTTGGTTTGTTTGTTTTTGTCATTCTGGTTCCATAAATGTGTTTATTTACATCTTTATTAAATGCAACAAAACAGGGCTAAAATTTTATAGAACTGTCTGTGTGTGTGTGCAGTAGTTCTGACAGTTATTCACATTTATCTTCAGATGTAAATTATATGGCATGGTTCCTTTTTTATGTTCATTAAATTCCATAGATGTCAGTGGTTTCCTTGGAAACAAAAACCTTTATATAACTAGTCAGAGATTTGGTAGCAGAAATATCTGGATGCTGGGGAAGGGGTGGTTAGGGAATGGTTCCCTTGGTATGTATTTGCATTTAAAACTCTTCTGGATTATTTACCTCCCCCCTTGCCCTCTTGGCCATTCAGTAGTCCACAAGAAAATATTTTTTAAAGCTACCATTAAGGTATTGAATATCTTCTTTAATGGTTAAAAGGTTTTTACTTTTATTAAAGCAATCTCAGGGATGCTAAGTCTTTCCTGTGATATTAGTATCATTCCTCATATTTGAGAAGTGGTTGGAATGGCTCTTATCAACAGATTTGAGCATTTGAGCAGTGCCTACATTATTCAGTATATATGTATAGCCATCTATAGAATACATTGAACTGAAAATGTGTGTGGTTGTGTCAAGATTCTGTGTTTTTTTTTTAATTTTTTAATGAGTAACAAGTACCTTTCTTAGTATCACACTGCTTAAAAGTTCAAAAGACCCTTGAAGGACTGTAGAGGAGTAGGGGGGAGGTCACATTCATGCTGAGGGGTCATAGTGGATAAAAGACATGGCATCTAAGAGCATTTTCACTGTGGCCCAGAGTAGACCCACTGTTGAAGACAGGACTAGTAGCCTGAGTTAACTAAGTCCCAGGTCATTTAGAAGGTCGTGCCTCATTTTGTCATTGCATCTGTATCATGTAATTTTAAGCTAAATCTGGTTTCTTCTCCATACAATGGTACAGAGTTGCATTTTGGAAACATTTCTCAATTTTAATTCTTTCAAATGCAGAAGTACGCCATCTTGTGGATAGAACTGATTTTAATTTCTTAAATTTATAGTGCCCTGCTCTCTAAGCTTTCAATCTTGGGTTCTAACATAGAGTTGTGAGAAATACTTGGGGAGCTTTTAAAACCTTGATGTCCAGTCCACACCCAGATCAATTAAATTAAAATGTCTGGTGTGGGGCTCAGGCACCATATTTTCTCTAAAGCTCCCTCAAGGTTCTGGTGTTCAGCCAAGTTTGAGAATGATTACTCTAAGTAAAAAGAATACCAGCTGAGATGGATGGGCTTTCTTTTGTTAAATGGGGATGTTATGCAGAAAGGAACTGAGAATTTTCCTACAAAATTTTCTTGTCAAAAGGATTACTATTCAGTCTAGCTGTTCTTAAACTTGACCGCCATACTTAATACAAAGAAGTGTCATAACATGTTAGTCTCCTCTGACTGCCATGACAAAGTACCACTGGCTGGGTGGCTTCAACAACTGAAGTTCATTTTTGCAGAATTCTGGAGGAAACTACTTTGTGATCAAGGTGTCAGAAAGGCTGTTTTCTATGGAGACCTCTGTCCTTAGCTGACAGACAGCCATCTTCTCCCCATGTCTTCACGTGGTCCTTTCTCTGTATCTATCTCTGTCCTAATTTCCTATTCTGATTAAGATCAAATCATATTGATGTGTGTGGTGGCACACACTTGTCATCCCAGTACTTGAGGGGCTGAGACAGAAGAATTGCAGGTAGTAGAACAGCCTCAGCAACTTAGCGAGACCTTGTTCCCAAACAAAAAGTAAAACAGGGTGGGGGTGTACTTCTGAGGTAGAATGCCCTTGGTTTCAATCCCAGTATGATAAATAAATAAAGAAACAAAGAACAAGTCATACTGGATTAGAGCCCACCCTAATGATCTCATTTTACCTTAAGTATCTCTCTAAAGCCAAATCCCCAAACATAATTACATTTTAAGGTTCTACAATTTAAGATTTTAACATAGGAATTTTGAGGGGACTTGATTTAGCCCATAAGAGTATTTCTTCATGACATTACAAAACCAAGTTTATGATTTACTTCTTTATAAGTAGTAGCACTGCAGGATTATTTCATTGCTGATCTAACAAGAATCAGTGAACTTTTGCTTTATGATCAATATGATTGTCAAAGAGGGTATAACTTTACAGTCAGAATTATTTTAAAAAAGACATTATTGCTTCTGTGAAGTGGCTTAATCCCAGAATTATGTTGTTTTGATATAATCAGCTCTTTGTTTGTTTTTGTTTTTGTTTTATTTTCTGGTACTAGGATTGAACTCAGGGGCATTCTAGCTCTGAGCTACACCCCAGCCCTCTATTTTATCTTTTATTTTGAAACAAGGTCTCACTAAGTTGCTGAGGGCCTCACTAAGTTGCTAAGGCTAGTCTTGAACCTGCCATCCGCCTGTCTCAGCCATGGATTATAGGCATGCACCACCATGTCCAGCAGCTCTCCTTTTTTTTTTATGCCCTTGAGCATCAAACATGTGTCTTTGCACAATGCCAATGCCTAATGAAGACTAGTCATTAAGGGCACAAACTCTTGGGCCAGAGAGCCAAGACTCAAAGCCAACTAAAAGCTGTACAACTCAACTAGTCACATCTCTAACACTTAGTTTTCCTGGATGAAATATAGGAACAATCTCCATGTTCATCTCATCTGGTTGCTATAAGGACTCCAGGATAAAATGTATGTTAAGGACATAATACTTAACTGTCACCCCATTGCATGTGCTGAATACATTTTAGCTATCATTATTAATGCATTTTACTAACTAGATACAATGTATAATTGATGCTCATGGGATGGAGTAGGCAAAAGCAAGTTAAAGCTGCATAATTTACCTGTTCATAATAGAATTTCATGCACAATGTGGATTGCTTCACAATGAGAAATTTCTACTTTCATAGCTTTGGTATATAAACCTCCCTATAAAAAAGCCACTTTTTGTGTATCAACTATAGAAAGATGAACTCGAAGCATATTTATCTTTGCAGACTATCACCTACCCCCAGAGAACCATTATGGCAATCCTGCTCTACAAAGACTTGCAGCCCTTATTTAGAAAACTGTCTAAATTTGCCACCAGTTAAACAGATTTTCACAACAATCAAAATAATTTTAGAGCAATTTACATTCAGTTAAGAACATGTTGGTATCATTTTCTGCACCCTGAGCCATTGATTCAAAATCCACAGTATTCTTCCAAAATGGAATAACAAGGTTTGGGGTCAAAGAGACCCCGATCCAAACACCAGTGCACATATCGGCAGAGAGATCCCAGGAAGGTGTCTTCGTTTCTCTGTGAACGATTACACCTGTCCCGATAGAGTTGTCTGACAAGGAGGATTTGGGTTGGTAACAAGACACAAATCGTGTTTGACTTTCAGAGCTCGCCGGCTGCCACTTACCTCTCTGCTTGCTTTAAGTTCACTTCTCGGTTTATTGTTCCTAGCACTCAGTGGGACTGATAGATAATTATGCATATGTATGACTTGAACAGCTTCCACTTGGGAGATTAGGTTCTAAAGTAATTTGGTAAGTAATTTGACAGGAGGTCTAACAGGGGGAAATACTGGGATGTAATTTGACACATGATTTAACAGAGGGAAAAGTTTAAAATGGGAACACTCCCTGAAAATATGAGACCTATCGTCATGATTCCTTTAAAGCATTAGGACTCATGGTAGACTGAGCACTGTGCTAGTTCCCAGGTGATGTGAGTGCCATGTTTGTTTCTTCTCCAAAATTCATGTTGAAACTTAACCTCCGGTGCAATTAGTAGTATTAGAGGTGGGGCCTTGGGCTTATGATTAGGTCATGATTTTTCCTCCCGCAAGAATGAGATTAAGGCCTGTTATGGTTAGATACAGTAAATCCCCTGAAGAGCTCATGTATTAAGGTTCAGAGCTGATGTAATTAAGTCATGAGGGTTATAATCTCATCAGTGGATAAATCCATTGTAATGAATTTTCTGGGCATTAACCTAGGCAGGTAGGGTATGGTTAGAGAAAGTGGGGATGATGCGGGGATATGCCTTAGGGACTGTGCTTTTGTCTTTCAATCCCTTGCTTGTTTGTTCTCTCTTGCTTCTGGCCTCCATGATGTGAGAGCAGAGCCCTTGCTCTATCCCTCTCACTGCTCCCTGCTGCCATGCCCTGAGCTCCACAGATGAAACTCAGCCTAACATGGACTGAAACGCTGAGATCCCAAAAAAACCGTGAGCAAGTAAGTCTTCCTTCCTCTAAGTTGTGTGGTCAGTTGTCTTGGGTTATAGCAGTGAGAATGTTGACCAAGAAAAGGCATATATATACACACACATATATATATAATATATATTTACACGCACATATATATTATATATATATATATATAATATACATATACATATATATTTTTGCAATACTGGGGATTGAACCCAGGGGCATTCTACCTCCAAGCTACATCCCCAGGCCTATTTCATTTTTATTTTGAAACAGGGTCTCACTAGGTTGGTGAGAGTTTCACTACTTACTGAGACTGTCCTTGAACTTGCAAGCCTCCTGTCTCAGCCTCCCAAGTACTAGGATCACAGGAATATGCCACCACACCCGGCTGACAAGGCCCTTATTAAGAAACTCCATGAAGGAATCCACCCGTTTTGCCTTCTACTTATACCCTGTGAGGACGCATTAAAGGCACCACATTTTCTTTTTTTTTTTTTTTTTCGTGGTTCTGGAAATTGAACCCAGGAGCATTCTACCTCCAAGCTATATACACCTCCAGCCATTTTTGGTTTTTTGAAACAAGGTCTTGCTAGGTTGCTGAGAGTCTCACTACTTGCTGAGGCTGTCCTCAAACCTGTGATCCTCCTGTCTCAACCTCCCAAGTACTGGGATTACAGGTGTGTGCCACCATGCACAGCTCAAGGCACCATCTTGAAGCAGAGAGCAACTCTCACGAGACACTGAAACTGCCAGTGCTTTGATCTTGAATTTTCATCCTCCAGAACTATGAGAAATTAAGTTTCCATTGTTTATAACAGAATACCCAGGTATTCTGTTATAGCAGCACAGATGGACAGTGTGTTTTAACCCAGATCTTCAGCTGGTAGAATGACCCAGGAAGAGGCACCTTTTAAGGCCTCGCTTTCCTCATCACAAAATGAATGAGATGAGCAAGATGATCTCCAGGGACTGACGATAATATTTACAGCCACTATAGACTTATTATAAGAATTAAATGATGTACATACCTCAAATGACTTTGCCAGCTTTATTATATGATTGAGTAATATTTGTGAGGCAACTTGATAGTGTAGAAGGAACTTAAGGGTATATACCAGTTTAATCTGAAAATTCTGAAGTTCTTTCCATTTACCATAAAAATGAGAATCCTCTTTCATAGCCTTTGGATGTGGTACCTGAAACCCAGTAGGTATTTTTTTTAAATACTTGAAGAAATAGCATGGATCTTATGTAAAAAGTGGCAATAAGGGTCAAAAGAAGTTACTGCATATTTGCTACTTGATAGATCTTTGTTACAGAAATGAAGTTACTCAAGACTACTAGAATTAATGTCCAGAGAGATTTCTTGGAGATGAAATAACCTAACTAGTGAAATGGCTTATTTGCTGGTATTTAACTGAGAAATAAGAACAATAGGACAAAGAGGTCAGAAAATTCTGCCCACATACCTAACACATTTTCTCTATGTCTGTTGATACTTCTGCACCTAGATGCTGCATTGTATGCAAATATGTACCAGGGGGAAAATGTTGTTACAGATACCATTAAAACTAAAAAATGTTGCCAGACAGTGAGAATATCACATAATATATATGGAAAATGCAAATATCTGAAAGAAAAAAGTGAGAGCCAGACTTGGTGGCATATCCCTATAATTCTAGTACTTGGGAGGCTGAGGCAGGAGGATCTCAGGTTCAAAGCTAGCCTCAACAACTTAGCAAGACCCTGTTTCCAAATAATAAATAAATAAATAAAATAAAATAAGGCCAGGGGTGTAGCTTGGAGGTAGAATGCCTCTGGGTTCAATCCCCTGCAGCGCGCACACACACACACACACACACACACACACACACACAAATAAAAAAAGGAAAAAAGAAAAGAGAGAGAGAGAGAGAGAGAAAGAAAGAAAAAGAAACAATTTGACAGTATGGCAGATGCAGTGAAGAGTAATTTGTCAAATAGACATTGGCCTTAGTCTATTAAACACATCCATTGGTGACCTCTAGCTTTAAGGATAACTGTAGCTACCACCTATGAAGCCCCAACTATGAGACATACATTATGTCCTGAAATCCTCACAACAACCCTGAGAAATAGCTTCATTAGCTTCATGTTTATGGATAAGGAAATCAAGATATAAAGAAGTTATATGACCTGGCAGTGGCCACAGAGTGATGCTGGCCACCCTTCCTAGGTGAGGACACAGAACCAGACCCTCGTTTTCAAAGCACTAAACTCAACTCACACGAAACCAGAGCATCATCAAGTCTCTCTTTTTCTAGACAGACAGACAGACATAAAGACCCAGGAAGAAGCCACAGCTTTTAAAAATTATTCCTCCCTAAGTAACTTCTACCCACTTTTAACCTAACCTCAGTTCAAATTTTAAGTTGACTCCAGATCCTTCTGAGAAAGCCAAGTGCTGTCAATTTTATGTAAGAGGTGAGATGAGAATCTACAGAAAACAGACTTCCAGAAATAATTATCAGCAGTCATGGAATCCCACACTTCATGCCACAGCAGGCATGTGGCTCTAAATGTCAAACTGATGACAGGTACTGTAGAAATAAGTAAATTTTTGTATTCATAATAATCTGTGGATGCCGGGCATTGGTGGCACGTGCCTGTAATTCCAGTAATTGGGAGGTTGAGACAGGAGAATCGCGGCCTCAGCAACTTAGTAAGACTCTGTTTCAAAATGAAAAAAACGAGGGGGGACTGAGACCCTGGACATTTCCTTACGAGACTATTTCAGGATTTATAATACCCTGGTTAAAAATTGTTTGTCAAACATATTTTTTCTTTTTAGCCATGTTAATTAAACATTAAATTTCACTGTCTGTAGTTGGAATTTGAAAAGTAAGCCATTTTGCATCTAGTCTGACTTGCATTTGCTTCCATCCTTAGCGTACCTTAGCATGAATTTAATAAGAGTTTTTAAAGTTTCATGGGCTGGGACACATACAAATGATCTGGGAAATTAAACAGCCATTGGCTTGATTATTTTTGCCATGTCTTTACCATCTAAAAGAGGAGTTAATGGGTGAGATTAATTTTGTTTTATGGGTCTCTGAAACGTGCTTCTGTATTAATAACTTTCTTACAATATTATTTGAAGATTAACGATTGTTTAGAAGGTATTATCTACATATTTTTGCTATGCAAATAAGGTTACCAGATGAAAATCTAATTAAAATTAATTTAAAATCTTTTATATTCTGTCCCACACATATATCAAAGAATGTGGAATGGCTGAATAAGATATACTAAAATTTATGCTTACAGTTTTTAACTCAATGATGTTATTAAGTAAACTCTTCATAGATATTCAAAATGAATAGCTCTTAGAATATCAATATAAAAATAGATGATTGAGTGGGATATTTCATGTGGGTTAGTGGTTGATAAAACTTTTAAAAATATGTTAAATAGTAAATTGTGTAAACAATAGTAAACTGAACTTGATACTTAATGTTAGCTGCTCAAAATTACATGCCTGTAATCCTAGTACTTAGGAGGCTGAAACAGGAGAATCGCAGGTTCGAGTATAGCAAGTACAGCGTCAGCAAGTAGTGAGACTTTCATCAACCTAGTGAGACACTGTTTCAAAATAAAAATTTAAAAAAAATAGGGCTGGGTGTGTAGCTCGAAGGTAGAATGGCTGTGGGTTCAATCCCCAGTACCAAAAAAAAAAAAAAACAAAATCATGAAGAAAACTGTAGAGCATTTGAAATACTGTGGAAGTGTGACAAAAATGCTATTTTTTCCACTTTTAAAAGAAAAATAGCCAGGCATGGTGGCGCCCACTTGTAATTCTAGTACTTGGGAGGCTGAGACAGGAGGATCACAGGTTTGCGACCAGCCTCAGCTACTTAGTGAGGCCCTCCGCAAGTTAGTGAGACCCTGTTTCAAACTAAAGAAGAAAAACTAGGGCTGGGGGTGTAACTCGGAGGTAGAATGCCCCTGGGTTCAATCCCCAGTACTGCAAAAAAAAAGTAGATTGTTATTCTAGTATGTACAATATGGAAAATCATAATAGATTGATTCTCTTCTCTGTAAATATTTTCCCCCGATACTTAACTGTAGCCACAGTTAGGTCTAAATTCTTTCAAGTAAATTCTTACAAATGTTCCAAGTATCTAAAAACTCATCAAGCTTCTTTTAGTCACCTCCCTTAAATGTTCTGCTTTTAATTTACCAGTATTCATGCTTGATTCAAGATTGTAGATCGAGAAACTCTGAAGCCATAACAGAAAAACAATACACTGAGCTGAACCAAGCTTTTGTAAGTCGGGCTTGTGTCTCTGGCAACAAGATGTTCGACAATAAATCATGTATCTAAAACCATATAGCCGCAGAGGAAGCGGGGGGCAGAAAGTTCAGAAGTGTCCTCCGACTGCATTGCCCCAATTAAGAAAGTGCGGCATCGTGAACTGAAGGGCAGAAACGCAGGCGGTGGTGAATCCAAGTCAATTCAACATATTTCTTTTAATTCTACCAAAACATATCCCTTTAATATCAGTAGTGGCAAGAATTTCACGCACTATTAATCCTAGCGCTACATTGGAACAGTAGAATTATACATTCTTGGCACCAAATAAATCCTTTTGGCTGTATGACTGAGAAGGGAAAATCTAATTATTTTCATGGCCAGTCCTGCATTATGACCTTAGTAAAGGTTCAGATGACAGAAATGGGACAGTTTCACAAGGTGAAGACAGTGGCAGAAAGGAATTTGTATTTAATTATGTCAACATCTGAGATGACTACCGAAATTTTTCTTTTAAAACAATGTAAACTAAATAAATTGTCTTAGAGGGTGAATACTTCCAGATACATCTAGTCATGTGTTTATATGCCGAAAGATCAAACTGTGTTCGGCTGTGTATTTACACGCATGACATATTAGAGTTCTTTCATCTAATATAACATAGTAGGCAAGGCTATGATTCTAGATATTTTTCATATTTATTAGTTTTGTGGCTGAATAATGATACATTGATTTGAAATTATATTACTATTTGTCATTCATTTACTGTTTAGTAGTTAGAAAACCTGCATTTTATTTTTGCTATTCTTAGTAGCTGAAGCAAATGTCTACCTTCGTTTAGCATTCTTTAGTTTTATTTCTTTAAATTGGAAGCCTAGCAGTGGGATTATAGGTCCAAATACATAAAATTCATTATCTTAGGGTTCTTTCTCATTATTTCTTCTTCCATATGTATACTTCTCTTTTCCATACTGGCAATTCTGTTTCGTTACTTCATTAATAGATTTACTTTTTTGTTATATCCTATGAAAATTAATTCAAGAATAAAAATACTGCTGTTCTTTTTATTCCTTAGATATTTCTTACTATATATGTTACAAGGTTGTTGAACTTATTTTCTGTTGAGTTATATTATTAATTAGCTATATTTGGCTAGATTAATTTACTTATAGTTATATTTATTTAGTTGTAGATTCATTTACATATAGTTATATTCAATTTTAGGGATTGAAATATTTATTGTTTTTATTGATCTTATGTTTTAAAAATGTGAAATATTTACATGGTTCAAAATTTAAAATTAGGGACTGGGAATATAGCTCAGTGATAAGAGCGCTTACCTAACATTGCAAGACCCTGGGTTCAATCCCCAGTATCACACACACACACACACACACACACACACACACACACACACACACAATTTTGATAAAATTAAATTAAAAAAGCAAAATTCAAAATTATATAAATGAGAAGACTCAGAAGTCTCACTCTCGTCCATATCGCTTGCATTTCATCCCTGTCTACCTCTTGTTTTTTTCTCACCATGTTTCTGTTTGCAAAAACAAAGAAACGCACACAATATGTACAAGGTATCCAATCCTCTCCTATCAGTTAAAAAGCCTGTCTTTTTCCAACAATCCAAGATACAGTTTTTTTCAAAATATATATAAAATGTCCCTGTCATTCTTACACAAAATTACCATTCCGTCTATATAATTTTCAATTTTGCCTATTTAACTTAATATAACCTCAAAACCACTCCACGTAGTTTCTTCTTTATTCTTTTGTACAACTGCATATTACTCCACGGCATGGCTACAGTATAGGTTTTTCAGTCACACTCTGTGGATGAGCATTTTGTTCACTTTCAATACCTTGTTATGGTGAATACAGCTACAACTGGAAAAAAATATGCCTTCCTTTACACGGGCAGAAGTACATTCCTAGACCTGTTTGCTTTGTTTCCGAATAACTTCCTAGAATTCTTTGATTTGCTAGCATCTCCTTCCTACATTTTTATTGCTGTTTTCTCTTCCTTTGGTTTGTTTTGTTTTTACCATTTTCTACACCCCCTGCAGTGTAGAAGAGGATCTTAATCCCTCATCCCCAGCCTCACCACAAAGTGTGTTTGCCAATTTGGTAAGAGATGTGGTTAATATAGTTTCAACTTCGTTTCTCTTCAGTGTGAAAGTGAGCACTCCTTCTGTGTTTCAGAGCCGTAAATGAAAGTGTCTTAGGTTGGGCTGCTATAACAAATCACCTTGGACTAGTGGATGACACAACCAAAAATGATTGCTTACACTTCTAGCAGCTGGATGTCCAAATTCAATGTGCTGGGAGATAGTCTGTTGAAGGCTCACTTCCTGGTTTGAAGTTGATGGCTTCCTTTCTATATCCTCAAAGAGTAGAGAACAGAGAGGGAGAGCTAGTGCTCTGTTCTCCTCTTAGAACACGAAACCCATTATGAATGACCTCATTACCTCTCAATGGCTCCATCTCCAAAGGCCATCACATTGAAGATTAGACTTCGACATAGAATTTTGAATACAGTCTAGAGTAGGATATTTGTTCATGTATTTTGCATATTTTTCTATCCAGTGTTTTGTTACCATCCCTCGATTTTTTTTGAGGTGTGGGGGGATGGTACTGAGGATTGAACCAGGGAAGTTCTACCTCTGAGCTATATCCCCAGCTCTATTTTATTTTTTTATTTTGAGAGAGGATCTGGGTGAAATACAGCACTCTGACCTTGAATTTGCAATCCTGCCATCTCAGCTTCACAAGTACTAGAATTACAAGCATGCACCACCACTCCCAGCTCCCTTGATTTTTTTATTTTTGTAGAGATCTTTAGATATTAGAGGAATCAGCTCTTTATCTGTCTTAGATGTGCAAAAAGATTCTCCCAGTTTATTTTTGCCATGTAATTTTTTTGCTTTATTTTTATGTAGTCAATTTTTAAATATCTTCTTTTATTGGTTTTGGAATTTTTTCTAGTGTAGTTTTATCTTTTTACATTTATGTCTTGTATTACCATGGTTTTTAATTTCTGTTGTGTGTCATGAGGCATGAATCATTTTATTTTTCTTTACATATATAAAGAAGTACATATGCATATATATATTTTTATTGGTGCAATGTAATTATACAACATGAGGTTCAAAGTGATATAAACATTCATGCGCACATCACTTGGTATATATCCTTTTTTATACCTATCTCTGCTCCCCCATCCTCCTCCCCATACATGTTGGTGAGATCGGTAGTGAAACCTTCTTGTGTGGACGTAACCTTAATTGAACTGTTCCCTTCCTCAGACCTTATTTTTCATTTGCTATTCCTTTGTCTCAATACTATTTTTAAGTCCATACTTTCAAATCCAGTTGGATCTTTTTAAATTTGAGATATTTTTGTCCCAAATTCATTTAATTAGAAGTCTGTCTTTTGTACTATTTATTAAACACTTTAAATTTTGTCCTGTGAGTTAAACTACTACCTTTTTCACATACAATGTTTCCAAATGGACCTGGGTCTATTTCTGGACTATTTTTTTCTATTTCACTCTTCAGTCTGTCTATGGATTTTTACTATAATACTTTAAATTCAAGGTCTCTAAAGGAAAAGTGGATTCTTATTCAGGAGTGACAAAAAAAAACACAGAAGTTACCACTTTTTACCAACTCATATATCTATTCCTATTATTTTCTCCTTTCTTCTCAACAGTCATCCTTTCCATAGAAATACTATTTCTCCTCAAGGAGATTTTTATTTGTTTTTATTTTTCTATAAATTTTAGGTAGCTATAGAATGCAGTTTTCTTTTTGAAATTTTTAATTTTATCTTTTCAATTCTCTAAGAAATGAAAAGCAAAATCATTACTAAATAAGCAATTGACATTGTTTTATAAATTTCATCACAAGGTCCAGGAAATCAAAACAAGACAAGAAGACTTGCGGTGAGTCTGTTTTATAAATGGTACTTTCAGAATCTATGTCATCATCGAGTTGTTCATTCTATAATTTCTGAGTACATTTTATGTAAAAATAACTCCTGTGCATTATTCATGTTGACAGGCCCTTTAAATAGTCATAAAGCATGTGGAGCAGATTAATGCTGCATGTGCCCTGTGCTTTTTAAGTCTATCAATTTTATGAGATGGAAATCTTGCATAATGTTGGGAGTTTTCTTACATCCTCAACTGCTTGTGGTGGCTTAGGGAAGCCCTTAGCTGCATTATGTGGGTGAAAATGTCACATTTCCTGGTTGGATTTTTTCTGAGGAGGGTGAGAAGTGTCAGCTTCACTTCCTAACTAATAGAAAAATGCTCCAAGTCTGGTAGGTTTTCTTTACATGCATGTCAGGAGCAGCAACTCTCTGCGACCTATTTGTGCCAGAGTTCTTTTGACAGTGGTCACCAGGAATAGAGCTGCTCTTGCTATTTATCACCTTTGGGAAATGAAAATTAAAATAATATTAGCTTCTTTGGATAGCAGTTTGACTGAATGCATTTAGATCGTTCTTTTAAAAAGTTAGTAATTCATGCATCTATTAAAAAATAAATTCTAATTACTAAAGATTATCAATAAAAACCATTCCTCTCCACCCCCATTTATTCTGTTTACTTTCCCTGAAGCAAAATTCTTAGTTTCTTATTTTTATTTTCCAGAAAGCCTATAATTAATGACATGCCATCAAATGCTATTTAAAATTATCAATATTTCTCATAAATTATGTCATATCAGTACATATATATCTACCTCATTCTTTTCTTAGAAATTATGGAGTATTATCTGGGTATGGTGGCACACTCCTGTAATCCCAGTAATTGGCAGACTCAGATAGGGGGATCACAGGTTCAAGGCCAGCCTCATCAACTTAGCAAGACCCTGTTTCCAAATAAAAAATAAAATAGGGCTGAGGTCTAGCTCAAAGGTAGAATGTCCCTGGATTCAATCCCTAGCACCAAAAAAAAGAGGAAAAAGGGAAATTATTGGTTATTATTTTATTTTATAGATTAATCATAATTTATGTATTGAGTCACCTCTTAAGCATTTTATGTTTTCCAACTTTTTGCTACTGCAAAAAGTGCTTTAAAGCCAGGTGTGGTGGCGCACGCTTGTAATCCCCGTACTTGGGAGGCTGAGACCGGAGGATTGAAGGTTCGCGGCCAACCTCAGCTACTGAGGCCTTCTGCAACCTAGTGAGTCCCTGTTTCAAAATAAAGAGCAAAAAATGGTAGAATGCCCCTGGGTTCAATCCCCAGTACCAAAAAAAGTGCTTTAATATATATTCATTACATATATCTTTGAGCATAATAGAGATATACTTGCACTTCCTATACATTAAATTACTAGTCCCAAATGTATGTTCATTTCAAATTATGAAATATGTTGCCAAAGTGTTCAACAAAGAGACTGCATCAATTATACTTTCACCAACAGCGTTCAGGATTACCTTTCTCTACACTCTCAACAATACCATTTTTGATCAGACTTTTTTGATTTTTGTAAATACTATAGATGAAATATTAGTCATTCTTTGTTATTTAAATTTGCATTTCTTTAGTTATGATATAGAGAGGACCTTATTAGATATGACTTGTATTTATAACCATGTTCTTTGCGCATTTTCCAATGAGTTGTATTTTTACTTACTGATTATAAGGTGTTTTGATATATTAAGAGCTACTATAATGTATTACAAACAACATATCTGACTTCTAATTTGAATTTAAACTTACAGAATTTTTGCTTTCCAAAATTATGCTTTGTAGTCAAATTTATTAATCCTTTTATGTAGTTTTAATTTGAAGTACTGCTTAGCACACACACACACACACACACACACACACACATTCTAAAATAATGAAAAACGTTTTGTGATTTCTGCCAGTGTTTTTATGGTTTCAACTTTATGGTTATATCTTTGAACCATCTGGATCTTATTTTATGATCGTCACAGAGAAATCTTTGTCGGGATAGGCTAAGCAGTTCATCATAATGAACAATCCCAAATGTCAATGGAGCAAAACATCCGCCCTGCATCTTGTGCTCCAACAGTCTACAGAAGGTCTGAAAAGTGCTCGCGATGGCCACCCTCGGCAGTCTTGGTTGTTTTGTCTTGGGCCGTGCCATGCCAGCATGTGCATTCACCTTTTCTGTGGCAAGAGAAACGAAGCAGCGCTCGACTCCAGGGGGCTTGGTAGCGGCTCAGCCTGTGAGTGACACCCATCTCTCTACTCAGATGGCGTTGGTCATATCCACTCACATCGCCCCACCAAATTGCAAGGAGGGAGACATGGGACCCCAAAATGCCCAAGGAAGAGAGGAGAACCAATTATTAGTGATGTTTAGCACAGTGTCAACTTTGTTCTACTCTAGATGGCCACCCAGTTGTCCATTATTAATTAATGCATAATATGTTTATTTCTCACTGATTTGAAAAGCAATATTTATTATATACTGAAAGCATATATAGTATTTCCACTTTTCACACTGGTATCATTAACCTTTCTAAAGGGCTATTAATAGTATTTTAATTATTATAACTTCATCATATTTCATAATATTTTTGGTAGGAATTGTCCAATTCTACATTATTGTTTATTTGCAGTTAAAACATTTTACTATGAATTTCAGAATCAATATTTATTGTTGTCCTAAAAACCATGTTGAATTGTTATAGGTGTTACTTTAAATGTTTAGAGTAATGTAGTAACAGTTCATGTTTAGCATACTGAATATTTCACTTAGATACTATTGTAAGCAGGGCTTTCATTTATATTTCTAATAGCCTTTAATTAAACTAAGGAAAATTAATTTCAGTATATCTTTGTGTATGCAGTCACTTCACTGGATCTCTTTGTAAGATATTTTAGTTGATTTTCTCCATTCTAATGGGTATACAATCGAAACCTCTGTGCTGTGGCAAATGATAATCTTGTCTCCTCATTTCCAAATTTGATACCTATAGTTTCTGTATCATTGAACTTAAGATTATATATTTTGGCAATGTGGGAAAATCCTCATTTGAGCAAAAATTAATATTGTATATAATATCATTTTATTGGTTTCAAAAATCTTTGCGATTAGAACTACTTAGTTCCATAAAAATATTGAACATCTCCCACAGGGAAATGTCTTCATTAGGTCTTAAATGACATAAATAGAGGAAGAAAACTAAGTTCTGGCTTTTATGATTCTTATAATTGAAGCAGGAGAGTAACAGAGAGCATAAAAATGGCTGTAATACAAAGTCAAATGTGATAAATAGTATAAATGGAATACAAAACAAGTGTTTGGAACGACAAAGTACTAAATTTGCACAATGGTTTGGGAGTCAGGTTACTGGAAAGGGAAATGATGAGAAAGCTCTTCCCAGAGAAGGTAGCATTTAAATAAAATCTTGATAGGTTTCTAGAAATAAAACAGGATGTACATCGAAGAAATGGCCATTGCAGACCTCAGGGACAATCTAGACTCATTTTTAAAGCTTATTTATACAACACCTAGAGTAGGTATGTCTATAGACATTCAATATGTTTTAAAGACTATCCATATATGGGAATGGTTCACTACTAACTCATCCATGCAGCTCTTACTTTTTTTTTGTACTAGGGATGGAACCCAGGGGCATTCTACCTCTGAGTGCATCCACAGTCTTATTTTATTTTTTATTTTATTTTTTTAATGTTCATTTATTGGTGCATTGTAATTATACATTTTGATATATGTCAGGGTATGAACCTGACATATATTTTTTTATTTTGAAACAGGGTCTCACTAAATTACTGAGAGTCTCACTATGTTGCTGAGACTGTCCTTGAATCTGCAATCCTCTGTCTCAGTCTCCCAAGTACTGGGATTACAGGTGTGCGCCACCATGCCCAGCTCCATGAATGTCTTATTTTGAAATGTGAATGCCCATTCTATTGGAAACCAGGACAATTCTTTGTCATCAGTGAGAAGGATGAATTTAGATAATTTTCTTTATTGTATAGAATGTATTCTAGACTTTGATTTAAATCAACCTGATTCTTTTAGTTTATAAGTATTTATATATGAACAGAAATTCTTTATTTTTTCTACATTTTTTTTGTGGAACTGGGGATTTAACTCAGGGGCATTCTACCTCTGAGCTACATCCCCAGCCCTGTTTTTTATTCTTTATTTTGAAACAGGTCTCACTAAGTTGCGGAGGGCCTCACTAAGTAGCTGAGGCTGGCCGTGAACCTGCGATCTTCCTGTGTCAGCCTCCCAAGTACTGGGATTACAAGCATAGACCACCACGCCTGGCTCTATTTTTTCTATTTTGATCAAGTAAGAAATGTGACATTAATTTTGTTGCAAGAATAAAATAGATTTTTCTTTCCAGACAAGTTCTAATTTAAGGAATCTTGACAACCAACTTTCATTGAAAGTGACGGTTTGGTGATTTCATGGAATGAATTCTCTGTGCTGTGTGAATTGAGCTAGGTTTTTGTTTTAGACTTTTGGCCAAATATCTGCGTATCTGTGGCCGGAAGCCAGTTTTCCTCAGTTTCCTATTGTGTAGGATCAACATCTGGGATCACAAAATTCCTAGGTTCCCTTCACACTGAAACATTTTTAACCAATTACAATTTTGCCTCCCATGTCTGATGATTTGCATCTCTCTATGTAAAGCATATCCCCTCTCCTCCTGCTGACCTGAAAATTAGAGATTAAAAGTACCTAGCAAGAGGATAGGTACTTTTTTCCCTTCTCTTCCCTGTCCCCTGAGAAGCGGGATATCATGCTCCTTGGGAAACTCAAATTTGGGGGGAAATACTGGTTTACTGTTGGATTGCTTCTTCTCAAAGTGATGTGGTTGAGGGTAGCGTTTTGTGATTTGAAGATGCTGAATTTTAACATATAAAGATCATTTTAATAGTCTTTTCTCAGAAATATTAGTGTTTACTGGCAGAATATTTTAAAAGTCAAATCTTAATTCTTTTTAATATATATTCAGTATTTAATACATACAATGTAGTAAGGATTTTTTGGAAACACAATTCTGACATTTAAAAATGGTGGAGTTTTTGCTACTTATGACTAGTTTGGGGCCCAAATAATATAGCAAACTATTATACTTAAAGTTGCATGTGACCAGATTAGCAGAAAAAAAACAGTATTTCTCTTTCAACCCCTAATTCCTACCTGTTAGCCCTGTTTCCTCTGATATTTGAAGGAATATTATTTACTTCCAGGAAATGTTCTAATGGCAGTTCTTTGATGCTTTACGTCTGTAAGTTCTGTTGCTTTGGATTAAGAAAGAAAAGATATAGATGGTGTAAAGAAACTGAATTTCTTAAACACACATTTTATAATCAGTGAAGACTATGACAGCAAAAGCTGTTCTCTGTTTTCAGGAGATCCTACTGCCCCGAACTTGTGAACCTCCTGTCTCAGCTGCCCAAGTACTAGATTATAGACATGCGCCATCATGCCTGGCAAATTCTCTTGTATTTTAAATCAGATGCCTCCAGGTGTTTCGTTTTATAGTGAAGTGCCCATGGTGTGGACCTGTATGTAGTAGAAGGCAGCTCAGGCTCAGTACAGTGATTCTGAGCTTTGCATAGCTTTACACCTTTAAGCATATTAGCATTTTTGTCTAAGTAGCTAAAATCACACTGCTAAAAAGTCAACTGTGTTAGGGTTTATTTCTGGCTGTGCCACTCCCCATTTGTGGCAACTCAGACAAATTACCTCATCTCGCTTGCATCAGCCTTTCTGCACATGCCATGCACATATTGCTGCCTCTCAGGACACTAGAGAGCCATGTATATATAGTAACAGTAATAATTATTACTATTGCTAATGGCTGTCATTTTAGTCTAATATTAATCCTTCATGTTTTAGTTGAATTTGGACTCTGAAATACAAAGTATGGTGAATTTACATTAAAATCTAATTTTCAGTATTTTTATATATTGTTGGGCACTGCAATTTATGTATTTCCTTAGAAATAATATCATTTTAGTGAGTCATAATTTGATGGGGAGAGACCATACCTACATCTACCTGCCATGTGGTCTTCATTAAATTAGCTGAGGGTGCAAGATCTCAGTGGACATGAGGTCTGAGCTGCAGGAGGGGAATATCAGTGCATATTGGTGGGGCTTTACCCTGGTAAAGAAGCACTTTTTTCTGATGACATGTATCTGCCATAACACACTTTCAATAAGAATTATCCTGTTGAGCTTTAATGGAACTTTCTGTTGCTTAGGCCTTTTGGATGAGGGGCTTATATCCCAGTCCAGACAAATTTATATTGGTAGAGAAGGCTGTACATATTATATTCTTAAACCAAACTTGACATCTGCAAGACACACAAGGACATTGTTCATATGGATCTTATACACTATAAAGACTGGGGTTGACAATAGACAAGTGAACAAATCGTGTGATCCTTCAGAGTGATATGAACTATGAAGAAAAGTAAAGCAGAGTCATAGGAAAGAGAATGATGGGAGGCGGGGTTCTCTTCTTGAGTCTCATTTGATGCATTTGTATTTGTGTGGCAATGATAATGTGTTGGATCTAAGGAAAATGATCATGAATCCATTCCCCTGAGAGCTAAAAAAAATTAGAATAGAGCCAGGCATGATGATGCATGCCTATAATCCTAGTACTTGGGAGTCTGAGACAGGAAGATAGCAGGTTGGAGGACAGCCTCGGAAATGTAGCGAGACTCTTAACAACCTAGGGAGGCCCTTTTTCCAAGTAAAAAATAAAACAGGGCTAGAGGTGTAGCTTAGAGGTAGAATGCCTCTGGGTTCAATCCCCAGTACACACACACACACACACACACACACACGAATGAAAGTTGTAATTCTATATAGCTCCATATTGTGCATAGTTGTGTATCTGGCTGTTCATTCAACATTATACTTATAAGACTCGATCACATTGTTCTATTTAATTGTAGACTGTTTGTTCTCATTGCTATGTAGAATATTTCATTGTATGAATATATGACAATATATTTACCCATTATTTATGTGTCCAAGATACAGCTGATAATCATTTGTATAGTTCCCAGTTTGTTGCTATAAGAAATCATGTTGCATGTGCCACCACACCAGTACTGCAAAAAAAAAAAAAATCGTGTTGCTTTCAACATCTTATCATGTGCCCTCTGATGAACACAAACGCACAGGGGTGGAACTGCTGAGTGATAGGAAATGAGTATGTTCATTAGACCAAACATTTTTCCAAAGTGGTTGCCCTAATTTACACTTCCACTGAGTGTTAAGAGAGATCTTATTGTCTCTATCCTGGCAAAAAGTTAGTAATGTTCCATTTTTCATTTACTCCTTTCTGGTGGGTATGCTGTGGCAACCCAAACTCTTTATCCTTTTATTGTTATATATTTAATTAAATACAATTTATTTAATTTTTATTAAATTCAATGTTCATGTTATGCCCAATTGTATGTCTTGTCCATAAACCACACTCCCATGGGCTCATGTAGTCTGTTTTTATTTTGTTAGTTTGTTATTTTTAAATGTAGTGGATATAAAAATAACCCCCTAAAAAAGATATGTTCAGGTCCAAATCCCCAGACCTGTAAACGTCTTATTTATAAAAAATCTCTTTGTAGATGTAATTAATTATCTTGAATGGAAAGATTAGCCTTGGATTGTCTAGGTCAGAATTAAGTCCATTGACAAGGGTCCTTGTGAGAGACACTCAAGGGAGATTTGATATAGACAGAGAAAAGGGAGGCAGTGTTCAGATGGAGGCAGAGATTAGAGACAATCAATGCTAGGAACCACCAAAAGCTGAAACAGGAAAGAATGAAATGTCCCCTAGACCCTTCGAAGAAAGCATGATCCTTCTGACGCCTTAATTTTGGACTTCTGGGCTCCAGAAGCATAAAAATTTCTGTTGTTTTTAGCCTCTGAGTATGTGGCAATTTGTTACCGCAGCCATAGGAAACTAATACTTTGATATAGACAAATCTATCACATTGTCTAAAAGTGCACCATCCCATATGTAACCAGAAGCCAAATTTGAAATGTGACTCTTCAAACTGGATGTATTTAAGTGTGCCATACACACGGAATTTTGAAGTCTTAGCATGAAAAAAGAAATGCAAAATATGTCATTGATAGGTTCATATATTAATGACAGGTTAAAATAATATTTTGGAAATATTGGGTTAAGTAAAATATAGTATTAAATTACTTTCAATTGCATCTTTTTCAATTTTTAAAAAATGTGGCTCCTAGACAATATAAAAGTATACATATGGCTCACATTCTAGTTCTGTTGGATAATGCTGATCTATGAACAATAGTGAAAACAGTGACTCTTGTCAGCTCATCATAAATTTATCCTTTTAGTCTTTATTCACCCAATAAAGAATAAAGGCATTTATTGTGTTGCTGTTTTCAAGTCTTTTTACACAGATTGTTTGAGGTACAAATTTAGAGATCCTGTTTTCTGTTTCTGTCATTAAAATACCTGAAATTATACTGAAGAGCCTTTTAACAAAAGGACATGGATTTATTACCTTACAAACCAGAGACATTTTTCCTTCCTGACCTTGCCAAGTAAAAAGACAATATCCTCATTAAAGAAATTGACAAATTTAAATAAGAAAACTATGAATCGGCTTACCCAAGCTAATGAACACATTGTAACGTATATTAGGGAGTTATTGCTGCAATAAAGCTTCATAACAAAATCCCACAAACTCAGTAGTTTGCAGGAAAAGACATTTATTTTCTTGTTCAGACATTATGCTTTGCAATTTCAGCGATGTTATTCTGAGTTATGCTGAACGTTGGCAAGTCTGGGTCCAGATTTCAAATTGGATTCAGATTTTCAACTCTAGTCTCCATAATGTCTTTGAATGAGCAACTACCTGAGGCTATTCTTCCCATAGTATGACAATAAGTCAAAAATATGTGCAAAATTCTCCCTGCCTGGGAAGGCCCTGGGTCATACCAAACATATTTCTACTTCAACCGCGTTCTGTTGGCCAAAAATAGTCACAAGGCTAAACCCAAAGTCAGTGTCCACCCCACCTACGAACCCCACCATACAGTTCCAAAAGGAGAGAAGAATAGAAACCATAATCCCATGTAGCATAGTAGGTCTACCTGTCTAGACTAATACGTCGACAAATTCTGCAGTAGAAGAAGTGGGAAGTCAGAGATGAATGAAGAGCCAGGCCCTGTCTTGTAGAGTTTCATAGTCTACTAGAGAACACGGTCCCGTCATTTGACCTCCTTGTGCGTCCTCCTCTGTTAAGCAGAGATAGTACTACTGGGTGTTTTCTATTGTTATCATGAAGATTCAGAGGTAACACTAATGAAGGGTGATGCTTACATATTATAGGATTATAAAGATTATAGGTGTCATCTGTATCTCTCTAGATGTCCATCTTGCTATGCAGTTGGGCCTTGACTTTTAAAAACAAAATTCATCTATATTTATGTGTACTTTGCAAAAAAAAAAAACCTCATTAGCATGTCAGCAGTGCCTATATTTGGTTTTTGGCATAATGAAGGGTTTTTTTTTCTTATTTGTGCATTTTGATGTTTACTAAAATTTCTACAGTGACCATCTGTGACCAAAAAACTTAATATAAATTTTAGAAGGTAACTTACTCAGTGAATTGGATCAGATTGGGGGAATTTCAGCTTCAGTATTTAGTTTGCTAAAGACTTTGACCAGATT
Source organism: Glis glis (assembly GCA_004027185.1). Lineage (NCBI taxonomy): Eukaryota > Metazoa > Chordata > Mammalia > Rodentia > Gliridae > Glis > Glis glis. Next base: position 25,344 of record PVJS01006560.1, on the reverse strand, counting down.
CTGGGGATAATTACACAAACAGTACAGTTTAATTTGTTTTCATAGATACCACCTTAGAATGTTCTAAATTTTTTTATTTTGAATATATATTTATGAATTTGCCTTCTAATAATTGACACAATATTTATTTTAATATTACATGTGTTTAAAATCTGTAAACAGTGAAGTCATCCATTTTTCTCATTTTTTTTCTTGCCTTACCCTATTGTTGCTTAAAATTGTCTAGTATTACTTCATTTCCTCTCATTGACAAACATAGGGTGTGCTGCCACAATCAGTTCTCATTACACAGAGGGTCTTCTAGGTTTTTTATAATTGTTAAAACTTGCACTTACCAAAATAAACATAGAACAGTGAGGGGGTCTGGATTGTGCTTTTTCAAGTTATCAGTATAAATAAGTAAAGGCATTTTAGAGTCTGAGAATCTGCTTCCACCAGCATTTGTGATAACTAATTATGCACAGTTTTATCAAACATTCAAAATAGGCCAAGGATTCTGATGGTTACAAAGCTTGGAGTTGACTCAACCACCAATTACTAATTTTCAAAGGCCCCTTCAAGGTACCCTTACCCAGTACAGAAGGACTAAAGTCAGAAGGGTCCCATCACTGCTGTTTGACCACAAAGATAACACCTGAATTGAGTTGAGTAGACAACTCAATTCAAATCCTTCTCTATTTGCAGTATCAGAAGCATTTTAATATACTTTGAAACTTCCGTCTTTTGCAACTTCCCCTGTGTAAAATTAGATTTAAGAACTCAAGAGCTAGAATGATCAAAATCATGCCATCTCTGATGCCTTATTATGGCTGAGATCTGCCATGTCCCCCAAAGTCTCATTTACTGAAGGCTTGGTCCCCTATGCAGAGGTGGGACTTTTGGGGTTGACTGGATCACGAGGGCTCCACTCTTATGAATGGATTCATCCACTATTGTGGGTGCTCTGGCGGACGCTACTTGCTCCGTAGTCCTGCCACAGAGGGTTGCTGCTTTAAGGCAGCTCCCTGAAAACTATTCCATGGTTCCTGCCACGGAAGGTCGCTGCACCAGGCAGCTTCTTAATCAATAGTCTTTTTGCATGAAAACAACACGAAGTCTGATATAATAATTTGAAGAATAATTATATTTAATAATTGGGGGGTCAGGGAGGAGCTAGAGATGACAAATTCTCCCCACCTCTGTAGCCAGGGACTTATTTTTATAGAAACTTTAGACAAAGCATCATAAAAGTTAATCAAACACAGAAATCAATAATTATCATGGGTTACAGTAAAGAAGGTCAGTGAGGCAGGCATGTGACAAGCTTAGGGGAAGGAGGGATTAGATATTACTGGGTGGAGATGACATCAAAGACCCTCACCTTAAAGATTACACCAGGTCCCTTGGAGTGTGTCCGCTTGCAGAGGAATCCCACCCAGTCAAATACCGTGTATTCAAACTGAGCTGGTCCAAGATGATAATCTCAGTGTGCGCTCTAAGATGGCCCTCGGCCCTTGACAATCCAGTAATAGCAGAATGGACTCCTGGGAGGTAAATAGCTTTCCTCCACCATCCCCTTCCTCCATAACATTCTGCCTCGGTTCAGGCCGCAATCCCTAGAGGAAGCTGACCATGAACTAAAACCTCTGAGGCTGAGAACCTCCTGTAAGTTGTTCTTATCAGCTGTTTGTCACAGCAACAAAGAGCTGTTAGAAATGGAATTTCAGGAGAGCTGCAAATAAAGTAATATGAAATCAAAAGTAACTAGGCAAAGCAATTTACTTCTGCACAGAAGGGTGCAAAGTCACCGTAAAACCAGAGCGCACACACCATGAGGGCGGTCCACGCAGTCTTTTATCCCCCTAATGCATAGGCCACTGCGCAGTCCCCCATCGGCTGGAGTAAGATTTCACACTCTAATCCAGGTGGCTGGTTTTCCCTGGGCAGATTTTACAAAAGGAGAAACATAAAACCAGTACATCCAGGAGTGGAACATATAGACACCTGTACAAGAGTTACAAAATGGATACCTAAGTTACAGTTACAAAATGGAAGCCTGCCAGCTTCTATGTGATCTTATAACTTCAATAGAAAAGATGGTTTTCCTTTCTTATAGATCTTACACACTTCCACCAAGTGTGGCCTATGGTATGTTTTGTCATCACTTGTAGTTTTCTAAGGAGAATCCTATTCAATGTATAATGAAGCAATTCATGCTGCATTTGAATTTTGAATACATCTTTATTTTCTAGAAAGATCACTAGCCTATAACCAGTCCTGACTTATGGATACTCTTAACAGATTAATTGAGATGGAAACAAGTATTATAATTCTGAGGAATTTTTAGCTATTGGAACAATAAATAATTATATGAGTTAATAAAAAGTATCATTTTCATGGGAAGGTAGATTAGAAAACACTGTCAGGACAAAAAAAATGTTTTGTATTCGAAGAGCCCTGTTTTTTTCAGTCTTTATATTCAGAGATGAATGGTGTCTACATATTTTTTCAATAAATAAAATCAAGAAATAGTATTGCGATAGCTAGCATACTAAGACAGAGAAGACATTTAAACCGCATCAAATTTTAGTGTATTTGCCCTATACTATCTCTGAGTGGATATTTATAATTCACCAAGTCTACAAAAAACAAACTAGTAATAAAGATAGTTATGAGTGGCATGTTGCTTTGAAGCTCCATGGAGTTTTAACCAACTATTTTAGAAGATATGCATCCACTTAGATCCCTTCCTTCTTCTGACTTTAGGATCCTGAATGAAGGTGTAAGAGAAGAAACAAAACAAAGCAAAAGCCCCACAAACATAGCGTGCGGAATGGGGGAAGTAGAAAGAAAAACTTTAAAAAATAAAAAAATCAAAGAGAAATTAATATTATCCAAGATAATTTCTTCAGCATTTGAAACACTTCTGTCCAACAAAACTTTCTGCAGTGCTAGAAATGTTCTCTATCCATGTTGTCCAATATGGTAGCCACTAGCCACATGTAGCTACCGGGCACTTGAAACATGAGCAGTGTGACCGAGGAACTGAATTTCTAATATTACATGTGGCTAGAGGCTGCCTTAGGGGACAGCACATGATCACATCTTTACCTCTCAAAGTGTGGTCTTGCACCAGCACCATCTGCATCATCTGGGAGTTTATTAGAAACGTAGACTCTTGGCTCTCTCCCAGACCCACTGATGTAGAACATGCATTTAACAAGATCACTGGGCAAGTGGTTAGCTCCTGAAAGTTGAAGAGGCATTGCCCTCCAGCACTTTCCTCTTGCTAATTAACCACCCATTCAGAAGCACTGGGGATTCTCTACTTTTATCAGGAGCTAGTGAACATTAGCAGTGTATTCATTCTAGCAATAGAAAAGTATTTGCTGCACTTGTGGTGAGTTGTAATAGTACTTAAACTGCTTACTTTAAATCTCTTCCAAATGCAAACAAAATATATGCCATTGGTTTCTCTTGATTCCTTCATTCTTGAAACAAATATGAATCTTTGGCGTGGTAGGCATTGTCTGAAATTCGTGGAACATCTCCAGTTGAATTCAAGAATGGGCTTTATTTCTCTATAGGAAAGGGACAGGGAAGGAAATTAACAGATTCTTAGGTTCATTCTTAAGGCCAGGATTTAAAAAAAGTATGACCACACCAAGTCCTCTGTGTATGTATGTTCCTATCACTCTAAACCTCATTATGATGTTTAAGTGCAGTGATCAAAAATATTCTGTAAACTTTTATAGTAAGCATAGCTCTAAGTAGAATTCATCAGTTTATAAAATAGAAAATAAAAGAAAGTTAAAAATAAAATAAAAATAAATTATCATTGCAAATTTGAAAGCAAGAAAATGTCATAAAAACTAGGACTGGACAACAACCTTGATAGACTGGTTTATTGCTTTTGGTCCATTATCACGTGTCTTAAATTGGAGTCCTCCAAAAGACGACTCAGACAAGGACTTTGTACAAGTAGTGTATTTGCAAGTGATCCCAGGAACCACAGTGAGTGGGGAGAATGAAGCAGAGAAGAGAAGGAGGTCAATAAAGGTACATTGAATGAATCGGTGTTATGGGATGGCTTCATCCATCCTGGAGCCATCTGAGAGACTAAAGAGGAAGACATGTTTGAGAACTGTCCACCTAAGAGAGAGGTATCCTCCTGGAGGTGGATATGCTATGGACAACAACAGAATCTTCTACACCATAGTGTGAATTGCTTATTTAATGGGATACAGCCCTTAATGTGGGCAACAGGCCACGTCAGAGACACTGGACTTTGTAGTCACAGAGATTATTCCCTGCTCTAATGCCAGCATTCCTCTGTACCCTTTCTTGCCAATATCTGTAGCTATGTGTTTTGGGTTTTTTGTTTGTTTATTGTTGGTGTTTGGTTTTGGAAACATGCTCTTTTTCTCCCTATCCCTTCTCTCTAGAGTACACTAAAAATAACCAGTCGGCTATGGAATCTTCAAAACACAAGGATGATTTGTTTCAAATTTCATTTTACTAATGTGTCCAGCCATTTCTAAATTCAGGTATTGTGAGCATGTGAATGGTATTTTTAGAGTCAAAATAATGAGAACATGTGGTCTGACAAGGCAGATTTTCTGAGTTTTGTATGCATTTATTTATATTTATCTCAGGCATGATTTTAAACAATTTATATATGTGCTTAGTACAGTGGGTTCAGGGTGGAGAGAAAATGAGGATAAGAATTTATTTATAGAAAAAGTTTTTGAGGTATAAAAGTATTAAGTTAATTATTATTAAGTAATAACTAATTAAGTTATTAATTTTAGTTATACATGATCAATTATCTTTCCTAAGTAAAATTTAATTTTGTGGGGGGGGTACTGGGGATTGAACCCAGGGGTGTTCTATCTCTGAGCTACACCCCCAGCCCTATTTTATTTTTTATTTTGAAACAGGGTCTCACTAAGTTGTGTAGGGCCTCACTAAATAGCTGAGGCTGACCATGAACTTGCGATTTTCCTATCTCAGCCTCCCAAGTACTGGAATTACAAGCATGAACCGCCATGCCTGGCTGGTAAAACTTAATTCTAAAGGCTCTACTAAAATATCCAAGAGACATGGCCACACTAACTATGAGGGTACAAAGGTATGCTCACCAATCTTTAGAAACCTAGTGTCCTTTTGGGAAGCAAGATATATTCTCAAGAAGGTAAAATACGTTTACAAGGGAGTACAGTATACAGAGGGCGTAGAGGAGATTCTGTAGATAGTTGGGAGGATGCATGCGAGAGAGTGCAGGATTTAACCTTGTTAGTAATGACTTGCTTGGAGGTGGAAGCATTTGAGCCAAGTTTGGAAGTATGAGGGATCTATGTAGAGACTGATGTAGGGGTGTTATGCAAACGGAAGCAAGCATAAACAGGTTGGATTTAGGGATCCAGATGTAGATAGCCTTGCTGAAATGATTTAACCTGTAAGAGAAGATGCAGTTGCAAATGCCAGGGAAGAACTGAATGTTAGACACAGGAGTTTGGGGGAATAGTCCTTCATAGTGTTTCTTATAGCTGAACAGTTTGAAATAGATAGATATATAGTTAGAGATAGAGACATTGCTTAATGGTGGGGATACATTCCGAGGAATACAGTATTAGGAAATTTCATCATAGAGGGTGAACACCATAGAATAAACTACACAAACTAAGATGGTATAGGTTAGTCACTCCACATGGCCCCTTGATGCAGTCAAGAAACACATAAACCCAAGATGTATAGGGCTGCTGCCAGTGTAACATAGCACACTTTTTTTATAGTAAACTTGTGTGTTTGTGTGTGTGTGTGTGTGTGTGTGTGTGTGTGTATTACTAGACACACACTCTAGGGCACTCTACCTCTGAGCTACACTCCCAGCTCTTTTCATTTTTTATTTTGAAACAATATCTCCCTAAATTAGCTTATACTGGCCTTAATCCTGTAATCCATCTGTCTCAGCCTCCTAAGTACTGAGATTACAGATGTGCACCACCATGCCCTGCTTACAGTAAACATTTTTTAATAAAAAAGGGTGAATAGTATAATAAATACATAAATCAAAAACATAGTTTTGCAACATCATTATCAAGTACTATATAAGGTATATAGTTGTATGTGCTGTAATTTTCAATGACTGGCAGGGCAGTAGGTTTAATTACACCAGCTTCACGACAGATATATAAGTAATGTGTTATGCTATGATGTTATGATAATGACAGTGTCACTAGGCGGAAGGAATTTTTCAGCTCCATTGTAATCTTATGGGACCACTGTCATACATGTGGTCTGCCATTGATTGAAATAGCATCTGCAGCACATAAGTACATGCAGAATTGCTCTTGGTCCTAGGACTCCCATGCCCCAACGAATCATTTTCTTTCCAGTTCCATATAAAAACATTGTCATTAACTCAATAGTGATGAATGCTTGTAGTTTTTGCATTAAGTGCCTTGCACTTGCAGTACATACAACATGTTCTTTCTTTTAGGGGAGCCATGATCTGGGGATGTGGCTCTGTGGTAGAGTACTTGCCTCACATGTGTGAGGCCCCAGGTTCAATCCCTAGTACCACTAAAAAGAAAAAAAAGTACCTCTTTTAGAGGAGCCCACCATAGACATAAACAAACTGATACACTTCAAAGCAATAAATCTTAATAAAGTGCCCAAGAAATAATATACAGTCTAATTCTAATTAGCTTCTCTAATCGACTTGCTATTTAATTCTTATTCTCCATTCTCAGTGGAGTCCCATATACTTTAGAAGGAGACAGAATGTCTGAGCAGAAAATCTTCAGGGAGGAAAATCCACTGAGTCGAATTCTAGAAGCCTGTCTTCTATTTGTGAATAGTAATTCAGTCTAGAAGGATTTCATAATGCAGAGTGAATATGCCCACAGACCCGTCTTTAGAATAACCAGGCCATGCTCAAGCACAGGCCCAGGGTGTTGCTGATCTGGGTCACCTGGATGGCTCCACATAGCCATCTGCAGTCCATAGCTTCAGGGGGCCCTCGTCCTTCAGCTTTTAGATGTTCAAGGCTGAGCACGTGGACTGTTGCCCAGCGAAGACACCATCATCTTCTGTCTTCTGCATGTCAAAAGAATTGCTGGAGACTGTGACAGTCACACTTAGTGTCCAGCTTTTCCTCCTCCTCTTCCTCTTTGTATCTTGCTTTCCTTGTCATCTACTGGCCCTAACCAACATCAGGTGAATTTCTGTAGTAGTTACAATAGCAACAATCTTCCATTAGACGTCTTTACCAGTTCCTACTTTCCTGATCATGTGCCAGCTGCAGTAGAACTCGGTGCCTCACCCAACCTTCAGGCTACCAGCAACACCAATCACTAGATGCTGCGCATCCATGCTTGAAATATCTTCACCATGTGCAGGTCTGCTCTAAACAGGTTTCAGAAATGAATACACAATTTTCTTAGTCAATTTTCTGTTGCTATAGTCAAATATCGGAGACCAGGAAATTTATGAAGAACACAAATTCATTTGGCTCACAGTTCAGGAGGCTGGGAAGACTCAGAGCATGGAGCCAGTGCTGGCTTGGCACTGGGCGAGAGCCTTCTCATTGCATCATAGCGTGGTAGAGGGCATTGCATGGCAAGACAGAGCAAGCCTGTCAGGTCAGGTCTCCCTTCCACTTCTTATAAAGCCACCAATGCCATCCTGAGGTACCACTCTCATGACTTCATCTAATCCTAATTACTTCCCGAAGGCCCCACCTCTAAATCCCAGTAACATATGGACTCTGAGATTATGTTTGCAATGCATGAGGGTTAGCAGAACACATTCACACCAGAGCAGTGATCACATACTAATTCTTGTTTTATTGAAATTCACTGTGATTAATGGTAGTCCCTTATCTACCTATTAAAGGGTTACCTTCCAAAATTATTATTATTATTTTTTTTTTTTTGCAGTACCGGGGATTGAACCCAGGGGCGTTCTACCTCCGCGCTACACCCCCGGCCCTATTTTTTTTATACTTTATTTTGAAACCGGGTCTCACGAAGTTGTGGAGGGCCTCACTAAGTAGAGAGAGAGAGAGAGACAGGGAGAGAGAGAGAGAGAGAAGGAGCTGAGGCTGGCCGGGAACCCCGATCCTCCGGTCTCTGCCTCCCAAAGTACTGGGATTACAAGCATGCGCCACCACACCCGGCTCAAAATTATTTATTTAATATAAATTACTTATATCTTTTGGCATAGGGATTGAATCCAGGGGCATTCTACTTCTAAGCTACACCCCCGGCCCTTTCTATTTTTTATTCTGAAACAGAATCTCACCGAGTTGCCAAGGGTCTTACTAAATTGCTGAGGTTGGCTGTGAACCTGCGATCCTCCTGTCTCAGCCTCCCAAGTACTAGGATTACAGGCATGCGTCACCACATCTGGCTGTATCTTTCTCTTTATTCTTCAAAGATGATCATTTGGGATTTAAAAGAACAAAAATGTTTCATGAAAATAATGAAAATCTTTACATATTCAAGAGAGAGCAACTATGTTGTCTTTTAATTTCTTATCCAATCATCGTCTGATTTTCCTACAGTCACTTAGTACTCTAGAAGTGTGGGTTGGTGAGGACACTCTGAGGACTTTGTTTTCACTCACCCAACCATCCTACAGAGAGAATGGTCCTTCTGGATAAAACGGTGCCCCTTCTCCAGTGCCTCTGCTGTCCTATCATTGCCTGCCCACAGAGAGCAGCAGGGTAACAACTGAGATTTAGAGTCCCAAAGAAGCAGTTTTTAAGCTCAGCCCATATAAACTACTTTTTTATGCTTCCAGAAAAGCACATTAATGTGGCTTTCACATCATTATTGCAGCTGATTATGTAAGCATCCCTGATCATGTGGAAAATTAAAGATGTTAAAATATTACTTGATCTTTTAAAAGTCAAACTTAAGCTGTCTGTGGTGTATAAAATTAAACATGTAACACTTTGAACTTCATACAGTGCTTAACAGTTTTAATGAGACTTTCTGTGACATCTATATTTGGGAATGGTTTTATTACAAAAATCTGCTTATATTTTCAGAAATGTGTCTGTAGTCACAGTCCTAAAACAGTGCTTGATAAATAAAAAGGGCCCAAAAATGTGAGCAATTATTATGATGACTTTACATGGAAGCAATAGTAGGGAATGGGACCAGTTGTTCCAAAGTATGGTTTACTTGAATGTTTGTGTATCCGTTCTACTTTTAAAGTTTGAAATTTTTAAGTTATCTTTTCATTTGTATCAATGTTGTGTTAGGGTTGACATTGTCCTTGATTTGTAGTCCTCAAATATCTATAGGAACAGCAGTTTGTATGTAAATTATTATAAAGGGGTTTGCATATTGGAAATGTACCTGTCAGAGTTCCATTATTAAATAAGGTCACAGTAGCAATTATGATTGATGGAGCAGGATCGCAGTAACTCGGGGGATGCTTCCAAGACAGACCTGTTATGCACTTTTATAACAGAGAAAGACTTTAATTTCCTTACCTGTAAAATATGGGTAATAATGACTCCTGTTCTAAGGACTGTAGAGAATATGATAGAAGCTCCTGAATTAGCTAAATGAGAACAACCATGTAGAGAAGAGAGATGCCTGGAGGTCCACCAGCGCCTTCTACTAGTCTAAAAAGCCTGCTCCTGCCCTAGATGTTTGCGGGGAACAGGACTCAAATGTATAGTTTTTAAATATTCTATGAACCACCAGGCTTACTCAGGATAATTCAAAATCATAAATACTAAACCTAAGTAACAAGAGTCTACTGAGTAGCTATCATGGCATTTTCTTAATGCTGCATTTTTCAATAAATACAATTCCGAAAGCATTAGGTCTGTTCAGCAGATCAATGCACTTAAGTAACTAAACCAGAATGTCACAGCACGACATGAGGCTATGCTTGAAAAATTCCAAGGGTATCTGGGAGAGTAACAGAAAGATCCAAATCAGAAAGAGAAAATCTTCCACTGCTGTTCAGAATATCTTCAGTTTCCTGGAAGTGCCTAGTTTTAAAGTCTGTTTTCGTTTTAGGTACCCTGATAGAATCGACCAGTTTGACAGTCTGAAAAGAAATCTAAAGATTCAGCTGTCAGACAAATATCATGTTGCTAGCAAGAGATACACTAAAGGAAGGATGAAATTAAGAGGAATAAGACACAGGCCTCAGCTTTCCTAGTTATGTTAGTGAGAAGAATGAACAACCTTGTTATGATACAGAGAAAATGAATGAATCATAGAACCTTGTGATTATTTATGAGGCTCATTGGTGTAATGAATTTACTTACACGGTTTATATGTTACAAGGTTTTCTACCACCCACATCTACTTGTCTTAGATAATACATTGTCAAGAGTGTACAAACTTGGGCTTCTTGCTCTGAAAGTTTGTGGAACTTGTCATTTCAGAAAGACAGAAGCAAAAATGAGTATGAAATGTAGCAAGTTTTTTTTTGTTTTTTTGTTATTTGTTGTTGTTGTTGTTCATGGTGCTAGGGATTAAACTGAGGGTCCTCTGCATGCTATGCTGGTGCTACTACACCCTCAGCCCCTGCTTTTTTTTGTGTGTGTGTGGTACTGGGGATTGAACCCAGAGGCATTCTACCTCTGAGTTACACACCCAGCCCTATTTTTTTATTCTTTATTTTGAAACAGGGTCTCACTAAGTTGCAGAGGACCTAAGTTTTTTTTTTTTAAGATGATCAACCAATTGAGGGAGCTCTCTTGGGAATAAGAAAACTTTAGGTTGGAAAAGGAACTCTAAGTTCCCCTCCCTCTACTGGAAGGTACCAGATCCATCAAATGCTTTGCAAAGAAAAGATTCCATGATCCAATAAGCTTGGAGAACCCCATATACTATAATGCTCTCTTGGAGAGCAGCAATTGATATCAGCACGTTCATACTTCTGGTAAGTCCTTGTATTAGGCAGCCCTCTGTCACTGTCACAAAATACCTGACAAAAACAACTTAAAGGAGTAAAGATTTATTTTGACTCATGGTTTCAGAGCTTTCAGTCCATGGTCAGCTGGCTCCATCGCTTTGGGACTGAGGCAAAGCAGAACATCATGGCAGAAGGGCATGTCAGAAGAAAGCTACTCAGCTCATGACAGCTGGGAAGCAGAGAGAGGATCAGGTGGCAGGGGACAGCATATAGCCCCCAGGGAATGCCCGCAGGGACCCACTCCTTTCAACTAGGTCTCACCTTCTACAGTTTCCACCACCTCCCAGTGGTCTGTCCAGCTGGGAGTCCCTCAGTGGATTAACCCACTGATGAGGTCAGAGACTTCATGAACCAGTCATTTCCCCAGAGCTTCACCTCTGGCACTGCTGCCTGGGAGAGCAAGCCTTCAGCACAGGAGCCTGTGGGGGATGTTACAGACCCAATCCATCGCCTTAAAGGAATCATTTCAAGTTTAACCCACTGACTCCCAAACTTTCTGACTTGAGATCCCATTCATTCCATAAACCTTTCTGTAGCTGTAATTGTTTATTCAGTCCAAACTTGAATTTGTTCTTGGTACCTTCCTGCTTGCACGTTGGTGCTTTGTTGAGCAGAATCAGCATCAGCTGCGGCTTCTTAGAAATGCAGAGTTTCAGGCCCAGCAGTAAACCTATCAAATCAGAATTTGCATTTTAATAAGACTTTGGATGATTGATATGCAGGTTAAAGTTTGAGAATCATAGGCCTGCTATTCATTCTGATTTACCACCTTCACTTTCGTGGAGTTAGGAACCTGCTGAGCAGCACGTAAACAACATGGTAGCATAGACGAGTTGCACCTGCACAGAGTATCCGCATGTGCTTTCTCTAGAGTTTCTGTGATGAATCCCTCACTTCTGATGGGAGATATCTGTTAGAGGCTGGAGTGAGTCTTTATAACCCGCTCCATTTGTTTCAGTAGTTGTGAGTAATGATACTCTATGTTACAAATAGCAGAGAGACAAATAAATGAGCCTGTGCTTTCACTCAGACACAGTGTCAGCTGGTGGAGTTCACAGGACCAGGTGTATTTATGAGAAAATGACTAACACTCCAAGGAAATTTGCATATGCACACAAAGAGCACGGAAGTCCAGAATTGCAGCTTGCCGTTGAAAGATGTGATTGATATTACTTTCAAATATGATTATTGGTTTGTTCTGACAGGTGAAACACTTATGAGCAATCAAAACACTACTCATTCTTCAAATTGCCTGCAGAACTGTCTCTACTGGAAGTAACTAAATTGTGTACAAAGTGACCAAGAAGGGGTACGAGGAACCCTCCCCTTGGCATGAGAGATGGCTCATATATTGATAGGGGTTATATGAAGATATGCATTTGTCAAACCCAATGAATTATCCACTTACGATCTGTATATATCACTGTATATTCATTATGCCTCAGTGAAAAAGGAAAACATTTATCTTAGGAAATTTGAGCACAGCGGATATTCGATGCAGTAATGTGAACTGTCAAGGAGACTGCGATGGGACTATGCATTGGAAATGCCCTTCACATGATATATGGAGAGGTTTTTATTGGAAGGAAGAGCCATTGTATGGATGCTTTACATGACTGCCAAGGCAGTCCAGTCTGCACACCAGCTCTCCAGGTGCGTGGTAGCATGGCATAAGGTGTCAGCCTGGGCTCTGGGTATAGACTGTCTAGCTTCAAAAGAACTTAAAAGAGTCCTAGCATATAGAAAACACTAGCTACATGTTTATTAGATTAGTAAAATGGCTCCAGCAAACTCAGTACAACCACTACTATCATCTTAGGCAGTTTTGTTTCTTAAACAACACTTACCTCTATTTAAATGATCCTGTTTTGAATTGTTTCTTTGCCTGGTATTGTCCACCTAACTCACAAGCCCCAAGACATAAGGGCTGATCTTTTTTTTTTTTCATCTTTGCACTCCTTAGGCGCTAGACAAGTGCCTGTCACACAGTAGAGGAACAAGAACACATTGAATGGATTAAAAATAAAGGACATTTAAACAGAACCTATTATTTTTTAAGGTGCATGGTAATTATTCATCACAGTGAGGTCCAAAGTGGTATAGACATACATTCACATAGCCCTTGGTGTTTTCCTTTCCGGATTCCACCCTGCTAACCCACCCTTTCCTGTCCATGTTAGTGAGATTGGTAGTGATACCTTCATATATGGACATAGCATTATTTAAAATGTTTCCTTCATCTGCTCTCCTTTTCCCTCTGTTGTTAAGAAAGGAGTCCCATGATGTAATCTCATTTTCTAAAATACTGATTAAATCACTCTGTACCTATCCTGTGCACTTAGCAATAGGTGAACATCTTACTGAAGTTGAGGCATCTGCTTTGATAGGATCAAAGAAGTCTCTTGAATAATGAGAAAGAGCCATTAAGTGCAAAAATCTAGGACATGCATTTTGCAGGTAGAGGTAACTGTCATGCAAAGCCCGGAGACTCACATGATTGGACCATGTCCCAGGATCTGAAGGACTTTCATATATCAATATTTATGCCACAAAACTTCTGCTTTTAAGAATACTTAAAAGCTTAGATAAAACATTATTATACCTAATTATGCTAGATTTACTTTTTTCCCCTTTAGGATAGTAGGTCAACTAAGATTAAGCAATTTATGCTATGATTGGGATGCAAGCCAAATTAACAACACAAAAATTTTGACCTTCAAATTTGGCAAACACTGTATTTCCATTAACCCCTGCACCTGGCTTCATACTCCATGAGGTTGAAACCTAATCAAACTCATTTATACATCTCTCACAGCTTCCCAGAGTACCTTCTACTTAATATGCACAATAAATACATAATCAAGTTAAATGGATTGGATTGGAAAGTATACAACACATGCACAGAGCTTTGGACCCAGGATTGAAAATAAGGCTCTGCCTTCTAGAAGGACAGAAGGGTCACCCTCATGTCTGGAAATCAAACTCACTCCTTATGTCTTGCAATTACTTACTGACCTTGATGGACCTGCAATTAGTTCCCACAAAACGCCTACTCTCTCATGCATGCATGTGTGCCGCCCATATACACAGTAGTGATAAACAATGAATTTGCTTCAAATATCATGAGTTATAAAATAAGCTGCTCAGGGCAAGAGTATAAAACACTGCAAAATATGTTGTGGTGAAGATTCATGTTTGAATCATAGGACAGAAATTCAAATATTTATTTCTAAGGGGCTTAGATAAGGCACATTTACCTTCGAAAGCCAACAGGGTATTTGTGTAACTACCTGCTCTTTATTATTTGGTTGAGACTAACTTATTTCCTTTGCTTTCCATCGGGCAGCACTGTTTGATTAGGTAGGGTCTTATCTCAGCATTCACTAAGGTTTTTACTGGGAAAATATCCTAGATATAAGACCAAATGAGTGTTTCTATTAGATAACTCCTATGACCTTCATTTCTGAAATTTTTCTAATCTAAGGTATTTTATTGAGCAAGTTCTTGCCTTGGTATTCAGCAAATGACATATTGAATATTTAGCAAAGGTTCCACCTTAATTTGGTAGTCTTCTTTATGCTTGGGAGACAAGTTATAATGCCTGAAAGTACTGACCCTTCTATGTATTCATTCAGAACTTTCACCTTTTCACTCAAAGGGAACACCTTAGGGCTTCTCTTTGGCATATATGAATTGCCAGCCCCACTGCTCTTATGTTTCGGCAACAATGTTAAGTAAAATAAGGGTTACTTGAATTCAGCCACTGCAATTCCCGGATAGTTGATCTGATAACCCAGAAGGCTACCAAGTGACTAATGACAGAGTAGCATATAGAAGTACATATATACAGTATGAATATATTGGACAAAAGGATTATCCACTTCTTGGGCAGGATGGATTGGTTCAGTGTGAGTTTTCATTATGCGACTCAGAATGGCATTAAGATTTTAAAATATATGGATTGATTGGTTCTGGAATTTTCTACTTCACATGTTTGAACTGAGGTTGACCAAGGATGACTGAAACTGCAGAAAGTGAAAGCTCAGATGAGGGGTGGTGGGAGGGACTACTGCACGTGCCTAGACTTAAAGAGACTTAATCCAGTCATCAATGCCAATGCCCCTCTAACTACATTGGGCGTCCAAATCCCCAGTTGACTTCAGCAGATTTGTGTCGGGCCTGAGATTCTGTATCTCTAACAGGCCCCAGGTGATGCCATAGACTATTTTGGCAAACTAATCTGACTTTTCTTTTCTTCTTCTTTTTTTCTTCTTAAAGAAATCTTGTTCTTATTCCTAAAATGTAATTGCATAGTCTTTGCCTCTGAATGGGTGAATAGAAATCCCCCAGGCAATGAGGACATTACCAGCTATATGGTCCACATGCAAAACAATCAATACACACTGTCAACAGCATTGTCCATAATCACTAGGGCCTTGATTTTTGTTTTAATTTTCCTTTGCAGTGGGCTGGAATGTTATGTCCATACTACATTCAATATTGGAAAGAAAAAAATATTTTGAGAAAATATCTCCATGAGAGCGTGCTTCTGTGCTGTTTTTAAAACTTCTTTCTCATTTTTCTGGTATCTTGCATCAGGCAGTGGGGAAACCTGCTTAAGCTCATCCTTCATTCACTTTGAGCTTTCTGGTGACACATTTCTGGCACCAATGGCAGCGGATCCTGCTTTTAGGCCGAGTTGAAAGAAACATAGGAAGCACTCCTTCGTCTCTGCCTGGAAGAGCCAGGGATATGATGAAATGTGATTTCTTTCCCTGAAATGTGGATGATTGGCAAGAAATGAAACAGCCCTGTGATTGTTCTTCACCGACAGCCAACTCCATGAGCAATGTGCTACTTTAGCTCCCAGTAGTTTCTGGACCAGGCCTAAAATAAATCATAATTCTGAAGGAAGAAATGTTCTTTTTCTTTCCAGTGGTATGTAATAAAATAGGAAACCCATTGCAATTTGGTTTTACTCTTTCCTGGAAAACCAAATGAGTAAACAAGTTTTGTTTGCTTGTTTGTTTAGACACATACATGAGCATGCACGTGCACGCACACAGCATAAATCTGAATTGATGAGTAAAATGAAAAAAAATTTTTTTTTTGCGGTACCGGGGATTGAACCCAGGGGCGTTCTACCTCCGCGCTACGCCTCTGGCCCTATTTTTTATACTTTATTTTGAAACCGGGTTTCATGAAGTTGCGGAGGGCCTCACTAAGGATAGAGGGGCCGGGAGAGACAGAGACAGAGAGAGCTGAGGCTGGCCGCGAACCCCGATCCTCCAGTCTCCGCCTCCCAAAGTACTAGTAAAATGAAATTTAAATTTGAGCTTGTCTTTTATAGTCTGAGCTCTAGGCTTTCAAAAAAAATGGCAAGATGTAAATAAAAATGTTGAAAGTAAGCCAGGCATGGTGGTGCACACTTGTAATCCCAGTACTTGGGAGGCTGAGACTGGAGGATGGCAGGTTTGCGGCCAGCCTCAGCTACTTAGTGAGGCCTCTGCAACTTAGTGAGACCCTGTTTCAAAATAAAGAATAAAAAAATAGGGCTGGGGGTGTAGCTCAGAGGTAGAATGCCCCTGGGTTCAATCCCCAGTACCACAAAAAAAAAAAAATGTTGAAAGTAGCAAATATGTAGGTTGAACAAGTTTAGAGATCTGTTGTACAATAGGACTGCAGTTAATAAAATTGTGTGGTATTTGAGCTTTTTGGTGAATAAATAAATTCTAGCTGCTCTTGTCACACACATGAAATAGGAAGATGTGAGATAATAGATGTCTTTAATTTGCTTCAGGATAGTAACCATTTTGCTATCTCCTTCTTTCTCTCTCTCTCTGTCCTATGGCATCATGTTGTAAACTCCAAATATATACAACATGTATTTTAAAATTATATAACTGAAATCTTCAGAACACAGGAGAGAAAAACAAGCTGGCTGAGGATAGAAAGGCCAAAGGTGCAAGAAAACTATTAAGACAAGATGATTTTATAATTATTGAGAATAGGAATCTGGACATACAAGATTTGTAGCTTCAACTCAGGGAAGATTAAAGTCCAGTGTGCTCTCTCAGCCAGAAAGCCTTAAAAGGAAACCTGGCTTCTGATGATTTGCAGATTTAAACCTTGAATTCTGATTCTGCCATCACGAGTAGCATTCAATGCATTAGAAAATAAAGGCATCAGATGGAGCTTACCTCGGGGAGTGGACTATACAGGGAGGTATCTGGGAGAAAACTTTAAAAGATTGCATTTGAATAAAACTGAAGGAGGAGGATAAAGAATGAGTGGAAATGATCTAGGACATCTTTAGCAAAAGCCCATGTGACTTGCATTTCAAAAGAAAACCTGAGGACAGCTATAAGGGGTTTAAAAGCTATGTTTAGACAAAAGAAAAGAAAATTGCACAGGAAAAAAGTGTGCAGTATCAATACATGGGTAGAATTATTCACTCCTGGTTTGTATTCTTTATCCCAAGAGAACCACCATTAAACTGCAAAGCCACATCAAGCATCATGAAAAAGGAATTGTGACAGATTAAATGGAGAGCCCTAGCCACTTAAAATGAGTTCAGATAGCTCCAGGAAGCAGGTGACTGCAGACTCAGGTGGTCCAGGTTATCTTTGAGAAATGACAGAGAACAAAAGTAGTGTGAGAAATTAGGAACTTCTGTGGCTTTCATCTAGAAAGTTACTTGACACCTTTGACAAATATGTCTCATAAATATGAGAATCAATGGGGAAAAAGAGTTCAGTTTCTAGCAGTTAATATGGAACCTCTGTGGGTGCAGATTAGTTGTGGAATTTGGGTGGCCTTGGGGCGTTCCTGAAAGAGAAGGGTGTGGTGGTGCACACCTGTAATCCCACGACTGAGGAGGATCACAGGTCCAAGGACAACCTCAGAAATTTAGTGAGGCCCTCAGCAACTTAGTGAGACCCTGCTTAAAAACAAAAACAAAAACAAAAACAAAATACAATAGGGATGGGGTTGGGGGCTGCCGGGCATGGTAGTGCACTTGTAACCCCAGTATTTTGGAGGCTGAGACAGGAGGATCACAGGTTCAAGGACAACCTCAGCAATGTAGGAAGAGTCTCAGCAACCTAGCAAAACCCTGTTTCAAAACAGAAAATATAAAAAGGGCGTTATATATAAAAGGAGTGTTAGATATGGATCCTTGTCCTAGCTTTTATCTTATCCTCTTATGCCCCAGGAACATGACCCAGGTAGGCGCAACCTAGCCACAACTTTCTGCCAGTCTTGTGCATTTGAGATTTGTTCTAGGGCTACCAATGTGGCTTCTACAAGTACATTAGTTCCTCCATTATGTGTGGTTTATGTTACCTGTGATTAGTTGTAGTCCAAAAATATTAAGTAGAAAATTCCAGAAATAACTCCTAAGTTTTAAAGCGAATGCCATTTTGGGAGGCATGGTGAAGTCTCACACTGTCCTGCTCCATCCTGCCTGTGACATGATTGTCTCTTTGTCTAGTGTATCTGCACTGTATACACTACCTGCCTGTTAGTAGCCATCTCCATTGTCAGTTTGACTGTTGGGGTACAACAGTGCTTCTGTTCAATAAGTAACCTTTATTTCACTTAACAATGGCCCCAAGGCACAAGAGTAATGATGGTGGCAATTCAGATACCCAAAAAGAAGCCCCACAGTGCTTCCTTTAAGTGAAAGAGGAAACATTTTCAATTTAAGAAAAGAAAAAAAATTTCATTCTATCTGAGGTTGCTAAGCACTGTAGTAGCACCAATCTTCTATCCATGAAATTGTGAAGGAAGTATAAGAAATTCATTCTAGTTTTACTGTTCCATTTTAGACTATAAAAGTTCCGTCTAGACTGTGTGGTAAGTGCTTAGTTAAGATGGAAAAGGCACTAAATGTATGTATGGACACGTGAGGAAAACACCACATATATTGGTTTTACTACTATCCAAAGTTTCTGGCATCCCTTGGAAGTCTTGGAACATATCCTTCGTGGATAAAGGTGGGGGGCAAGTATGCCTACTTATTCAATTTTGATTTGTAGAGTAAAAACAACTGAATTGAACTTTTTAAACTTCTCTAACTCTTAAATGGCTAAATTAAATAAGTTGTGGAAGGAAGACAAGAGAATTTCCCAGTAGACCTTTTGATCAAGAGCTCTTGTCAATGCCATTAATGGCTTAGGTGATACACTGGTGTTATCTTAGGTTTTTCAGGTTGTGACCTATTTGTGGGTTTACAAATTCAATTTTGTGTATTGGGACCTACTATTAAAAAAAGCGTATAATAGGGTTGAGCATACCACATAGAAAATGTTAAATGCTGGTTTGCGAAACTTTTTTTCAGGTATGTTTATACATGTATATTTGAGTGTACTGAAGGCGATGTAAAATGCATTTCATACTAAGGGACGTGATCACAAAAGTGCAAAACCACTGACCAATATCAATGTGTTTCTGCCAGGAAGACATTCAAATGAAGCTCTTTATAGTGAAAGAAAGGTAGAACATTAAACTATTTAAGGATCAAGGATCAACTCTAGACAGGCATTTTTTTTTCGGTACCGGGGATTGAACGCAGGGGCGTTCTACCTCCGCGCTACACCCCCGGCCCTATTTTTTAATACTTTATTTTGAAACCGGGTCTCACAAAGTTGCGGAGGGCCTCACTAAGGAGAGAGAGAGAGAGAGAGAGAGAGATCTGAGGCTGACCGCGAACCCGGGTCCTCCAGTCTCCGCCTCCCAAAGTACTGTGATTACAAGCGTGCGCCACCATGCCCGGCTGGACAGGCATTCTGATTCTTCCATTCCCACTCATCTGGGCATTTTGTTTTACCATGTTTACGGATGAACTTTTGGTGGTTTAGAAAGGTGAGTTAACTCCTAGTAACTTCAAAAGATGAATGTACATGAGACTGCCAAGGGGTTTTAAGTGTCAGAGAACCTAGATTCGAACATGAATCTGTTTTGGACAGAGAAAGTGAGTGTGTCGGTCAGGGTTCAAGGGGAAGGTCAGATTGGGAAAAGCTGGAGGCAAATTTATCATTTGTGTGATGAAGGCCGAGGGTCTCAATGCTGCAGTAAAGCCAGGAGTTAATTAGATTGTGGTGGAGTGTGAGTCTGAAGATAATGCCTTCTTTTTCGGTACTGGGGATTGAACTCAGGGGCATTCTACCCCTGAGCTACACCACCAGCCCCATTTTATTTTTTGTTTTAAAACAGTGTCTCAATAAGTTGCTGAGGTTGGCCTCAAACCTGCAATCTTCCTGTCTCAATCACCTAAGTAGTGGGATTATAGGCGTGCACCACCATGCCTGGCTGAAGATACACTTTAAACTAGAAGACTAGTCCATGGGAGAAATGTGCCAGGAATTGGTCATATTTGCAAAAGATTGGAGGTTGAGTACAGGGTGGAAGAATGTGTAAGTAATTGGAGGGGCTAGAGGTGATCAGCTAAAACCTAGGGGACGGGGCAGAGGCCACTGGTGATGCAAAATCTCGATGCATTTAGAGGGAACTTGAGCAGGAACGAGTCTCTTCCCAGACCAGCTTTACAGCTGAGATGTTTCAGGAAACTGGGTATGAGGCACAGTTGGAGACGGCAGGCTGAGTCGCTGTGATGGCTTGGAGCTGGAGTGTCCTCCAAAAGCTCACCCGTTCAAGGCCTGGTCCCCAGCGGAGCAGAGGTCAGAAGAGGGAAGGGATTGGACCATGAAGGCTCTGATCTCATCAATGCATTAATCCAATAATGGGTTCATAATGCACGGTTGAGGATGCAGGAAACTGTAGGAGGTGGGCTAGTTGGAGGAAGTAGGTCACTGGGGCTGTGTGCTGGAAAGGTGTATCTTGTTCCCTCCACCCATCCTTCCTGGCTGCCGTGCAGTGAGCAGCCTTCTCCATCACATGCCCCAACATGCTCTTCTGCCTGACCTCAGCCCCAAAGCCATGGAGGCAGCTGAGCGTGGACTGTAACCTCTGAAATCAGGAGCCCAAATAAATCTTTCCTCTTTGAAGTTGCTTTGCTCAGGTATTTTGTCACAGTGAACAAAAGCCACTGAGAAAGCTTGTGAATCAGTAGACTGCGGATTTCAGCATCACCCTGTCTGGGAACAGGATGGACCCAAGGCTGAGCATGCAAGGCCACAGGTGCGCTTAATGGATCTGGCTGGAAGGACATTAGGACTCTGATTAGTTCTGATGAAACAGTTTCTTTTCAAAGAATAAGCCAACAGAGCTGCAGCAGGGCTGATTATGAAGGACAGTTCATATAGAGATATATTTTTTTCATCAGAAGAGAGAAGAGAAAGTGAAAATTAAAGAAAAAGACTTTTCCTGTTGTTTCTCTTTATTGATTTGACATATTTATATTAGTATTGCCTATTATGTATTAATACATATACTAATATACATTAATAAACATACTTTAATCTCCTTCAATGAATTCCAACCTCCAAATGAGATAGAAAATGGAACACTTGAAAAATTAGCTCCAGGCACTCTTCAGCATGTTGAAGTTATCTATGTGATTTAACAAAACCTCTAAAATTAAAACCAAGAGGCTGTTTTCACCATTGCCTGCTGGCCATGAGCTTTAATTATGGAAGTGCTCTGAGCAGCCAAGTTATTCTGTTTGGATGGGGCCTTCGATGGAACCATTACCCTTTCTCCTTTTTTAAAAAGAAGCGGAGAGGGCGGGCATGGTGGCACACACCTGTAATACCAGTATTTGAGAGACTGAGACAGGAGGATCACAGTTTTGAGGACAGCCTCAGCAATGTAGTGATACTCTCAGCAACCTAGTGCAACCTTTTTTCAAAACAACAACAATGAAAATAAATAAATAAATACATATATACATATATACATACATACATAAAAAGGGCTGGAGTATAGCTCAGAGGTAGAATGCCCCTGGGTTCAATCTCCAGTGCCAAATAAATAAATATAAATAAATAAATAAAGCAGAGAGAGGAGAATTCTTTCAAAGCATAGCCAGTGAATGACTCTTGACTCCAAATGTGATTTTTAAGCACTATAAGTTGTTTTGCATCTATTCTTGATACGTTTTGCCACCAAGTGAGTTTGCTGTGAATTCACGGCCAGATGCTTGGTTCGCAGCGCTTTCAGGAGTACAGAATGACGGGCAAGGGGTTGCAAGACCTGCGTGCGGTCTGTATGATGTCGGGGACTTGAACATTGGATCTGCTAGTCTGCATCTGGGTTTCTGGATGTGCAGCTATAAAGTGCTCCAGATGATTAAGAGTGTCAACAGAATTTACTTTGAAGTTTGAGTTTTCACATGAAGGTCTTAGGACAAAGTATTAGCTGAAATTTAATTTCAGAATTTGAGTTGAAAGGGCTTGCTGCTGTATTAATCTGCTTAGGCTGCCACAGCAAAATACCCCAGACTGAGTGGCTTTACAGGGAATTTGTTTCTCATGGTTCTGGAAGCTGGGCCTTCCATGATCAGGGTGTTGGCAAGGTAGGGGTCACACTTACTTCTCTTGCCTTCTTGGAATGCTAATTTATCCTCTCCTCTCAGGACTCCCCCCTGTGACCTCACTTAACTTTAATTACCTCTTAAAGACCCTATCTCCAAATATGGTCACATTGGGGCTGGGACCACAATTCAGTCCATAGCAGATTTTAATATTCAGAACTGACTTTCAGTGCTCACTATGTGGTTATGAGCTGTAGTTTGTAGCAGTTTTTTTAAACCTACTTTCTCTTAATTCCATGTTTGTTTCTTTACTGAGAAATTCTTTCCTTCATGATCAAAGCAACGAGAACTTAGAAGTGGCATTTGAAGTTGCCAACGTTAAACCTTTTGATCCATCCAGCCTATTTGTCAGCTGAACAAGGAGGAGCTGTATCACTCATCCAGCTCAGTTCACAGCTCAGAGGTGCAGAAATCCAGTTGGCGTGGAAAGCATTTCCTGTCCTGAGTTAAATTTAACATGGAACTCACCACGCCTGAATGGTTTCTCCGGGTGGCACCCATGGGGGCAGGAGAGCCTGAAGCCCCCTCTGGCTTTGCTATTTGTAGGTTTCCCCATCACACATGGTATCCATTCATCCGCCCTGGCTGGAACCTGTTTTCAAGAGCAGTTTCCACATCATGGACACAATCAGCTGAGGTTAACCGAAGCTCTAATTAGACCCAGGAAGGTGTATTAATACAGTTAGCTGTAGGGAGGACAGTTACAACAGGAAACGAATTCCTTTTGCAGCATCCGGTCCTGACCTAGCTCATGTTTTGATTAAGAAGAAAAGCCTCAGACTTCAGAATCAGAGGCGTAATCATAAACATCTGGGAATGTAACTTTCTAATAATTGGAAACTGTGACTTTCTAATAACTT
Source organism: Glis glis (assembly GCA_004027185.1). Lineage (NCBI taxonomy): Eukaryota > Metazoa > Chordata > Mammalia > Rodentia > Gliridae > Glis > Glis glis. Next base: position 2,058 of record PVJS01006560.1, on the reverse strand, counting down.
AGAGAAAGAAAGGATTCTAGAAAGAAAAAAAAACCGAGGAGTTGTCATTGAAGTGCTGAAGATTTTTACTTTGGGGAGAAGATGGTGATTTTGATTTTCAGTGTGGAAGCTGTTTTCCCTGTGTGTTCTGAAGGTCTTCTGTAAAGAGGGGACTATGAATTACAAAGTGCTGGCTGTGTTGTGAAACCGTGGGTGTCCTGTTCTTTGCGTGACCTTTGGCAAGATCCCTCATCATCTGTGCCTCAGTTTCCTCTTCTATAAACGGTTATATTCAAACTAACTGCCTCACAGGGGTGTGCAAGGAATGAGAAAAACATTTAAAACAGATGAAAGGGAACTGGCACAGAGTGAGTGTTCAGTAATGGTGGGATCTCATTTTTAACATCATCACCACCATCTCCATCATCATCCTGATCAATTGGTTTTCTCCATCAGTTGATGCTGATAGCCATCGGGTTCTGAGCCACTGAGCACTGCCCCCAGGAGGGGTGCAAACGAAGTCTGTTTGTAAGAAGAAGCTCAAATGTGTTTAATTTTATCAGTATAACATCTAGAAGAGTCATAGTTAACACTGGGGATAAGTTCTGTTTTTAGCAGAATGGTACATTTCTTTTTATTAAAAAAAAAGAAGAGTTAGTCAGCCCATTATAATTTTGTTTTTTTCTTTATTATCAGAAAATTACAAGATGATTTTCAATAACAATGACTATTAGTTTCTGTGACTAACTGCCTATTTCTTTCTGATTCTTAAGAATTTGATTTTCTATTCTTCAGCTAAACAGCACAATAGGTATGATTGTGTGTGCCACTTTTTTTAATGAGGCAGGAAGTTCACTGACACTTGTTTAATAAAAATGTTCATTCCACTTCCTCCTGGATTTTAAACATCTTTGTAGGTATGGTCTCTATCTTATTTTTTTTCATTCATATAAGACTTTACTGAATTCCTACTTTGTGTCTAACACACTAGACACTAAGGTTTCACACTAATATTTAGTCTTTGTCTTTAGTATAAGTAACATGCAGCAGAGAGTCCAGTTTAAAACTAATAATAGTAAAATCAATCTGCTATGTATATGAGGTACTATCAGGGGGGTGAAAATTTATTTGTCTTGTTCCTGCTTTATCCCTGCTCCTAGACAGTGCCTACAACAGATTAGGTGCTCAGTAAATATGTGTTCAATGAATTACTGCACCAGGCATTTCATATATATTAAAAATATTAGAATTAATGTTTATTGAACATCATATCTATATGCCAGGCACTGTACCAAGCATTTCAACACCATGAACTGCAAACAATTTTTAATATTATGAAATAGATGTCAACTTCGAGGTCTAGGGAGGTTATGTAATTTGCTTGCGATTACCCGCGGATATAAATCAGAAGTCTGCCTAACACCAGAGCCTGTTCTTTCACCAATACTTCCATCTATGACGACATCATCTTGCCCTAATACTTCAGGGATGCAGGGAGAGTTTCCCCACTTCATGGATAACGAAACTGAGATTTTTCTAAGACAGGACCTGGTTAGTGGAAGCCATGTTCAAGCCAACACTCCAGACTTGGCACACTCTCCGCTATACCACACAGCCCCTCTTGCACATAGACAGTTATCTTACACGCTTATAAATGTTCTAGCAAAAGTCTGTACCATGTCATGAAGCTGAAGTTCATGAGGCCATGGCATAAAATATGTCTGAAGTTGAATACCTGTCAAAATAAAGTGGGCTGCAAAGTTAACTCATTGGGGATGAAATTGGGTGTGACACAAACTGTGCAGTGGCTTGAGTCTGTCACTCTTCACCAAACTACTTCCTTCTTTTTTTTTTTTGCGGTACTGGGGATTAAACCCAGGGGCGTTCTACCTCCGCGCTACACCCCCGGCCCTATTTTTTTATACTTTATTTTGAAACCGGGTCTCATGAAGTTGCGGAGGGCCTCACTAGGTAGAGAGAGAGAGAGAGAGAGACAGGGAGAGAGAGAGAGAGAGAGCTAAGGCTGGCCAGGAACCCAGATCCTCTGGTCTCTGCCTCCCAAAGTACTGGGATTACAAG
>PVJS01006559.1:41830-59435 GCA_004027185.1 Glis glis | reverse complement strand
CTCTCTCTCTCTCTCTCTCTCTCTCTCTCTCTCTCCCTGTCTGTCTCTCTCTCTCTCTACTTAGTGAGGCCCTCTGCAACTTCTTGAGACCTGGTTTCAAAATAAAGTATAAAAAATAGGGCCGGGGGTGTAGTGAAGAGGTAGAATGCCCCTGGGTTCAATCCCTGGTACCTCAAAAAAAAAAGTTTCATAATAAAAATCTGGACCTGATTACCACTCTGTCACTTCCTGGCTACGTAAGTGTATATGAGTCCTTTACTAGTTTAAAGCTAAATATCTCTAAGCACTTATTTCTGTGAAAGGGGTGATTTAAATCAAACCCTTCACCCCATAGTGCTGTATGAGTATATTAACATAAAAATTAGCACAGCCCATGGCACACAGTGAGCTATCAACTAAGTGTAGCCATGAATATTTTTACATAAGTTTAAATAATGAACAAAGAAGCAGTTAATCAAGTAGACATCAAAATAGAGTCATTTCTCATTCTCTCTGATTTTTCTGTTTACCTTTTTATATTTTTTCTTGAGACTGCATAGCTATTGTTCTTATTTTAATAATCTTCCACTACTGTCTACTTTTTTATTGGCTCTTTTTCTAAGGGGAGAGAAAATCCTGGTTTAAAAGAATAAATATTAGCCAACTTACTGTACTACTGTTCTTTTTTTCAACACTCGTTTTCAGCAGTCTTTCTTTTTATTTAATAATTTTTATATGCAGTGTTACATATTGCCTCTTAAGGGTACTCGAATAAAATCAAGAACATATGTATGGTGTGAATATCAAACACTATTATAACTATCATTTTGCTTTTTCGCTACTTTTTCTATTAAACAATGAATGTTCACTTTACAAACTTTAGAAATGTAGCAAAAGTAGAAAATATAGAAAATGTAAAACACTTTTATAATTCCACTATCCAATGTAAATTGCTGCTAACATTTTGTACTATATAATATTTCTGGATTTTTTATATTATCATTTTACAAAATAAAAATTCCTATGTATTTTGGCCTTGTTTGACTTGGGTGTCATTTCTTAGTAGAAAGTATTTTTGAGCCAGTTAAAATTTGCTGAACATATATACAATAGATTTGTATGAATTTTGAAAGATCAAGGGTATTCCATGATACTATCTTATTTTTTAGTTGAGACACTGAGAGACAAAGAGACATTATCCAAATATATACACAAAAAACAGAAAGTTGTGAGAAAAAGAAAAACAATTTAGAAGCTCTGAATCTTGGTTTATTTTCCTACCCCCTGCCCCACACCCTGTGGTGCTGGGTATTGAACCCAGGGCCAATTAGTTTTCCTTTTATTACTATTAACTTGTTGGGAGAGGAAGGAAAGGAGAGAGAAAGAGAATATTGTATTTGCACACAAATAAAACCTTCATTATAATGCTAAATCATATGGCAGAGGTAGTTAATGAGCAAGGGTGGTAGAAGGTATCTTTGGTATGGAACTTTGGGTCCCCAAACTGTTTGCCTTCAGATTCATTCATAACCCAGATCTTGCTGTGTATTGTTTACCTGGGAGGAACCTGGGCTGATTTACAATACGTATTAGTTGGATTCCTTCCCTGCCCTTAGCCAAGCAAAGGCATTGGAGGGCATCTTTAGAGTAAGAAAGAAAAGCCTAGATATTTCTTCTCCTTCAGCACCACATCTGGTAGCATTTGTAGCAGCTGGCTAGAGTTTTCACAGAAGGTGTGTGCGTGGTTCCAGTTCCCAGTGGTTGATCCAGCATCAGGTCTTTAGAAACAGCACACTCCCCTTCTGTCCTATCAGTGCACAGCAGTGGTATCCTTTTGTTGGTCTGCCTTATTTTACCAAACCAGCCTTTCAGCTCTGCCATGTTTTCAGTTCTCTGCATTGAATTCTGTCTGTTTCAAATGCTCAGAATGGTTTCTGCTTTACTGGTTGGAGTGTGATCGATACTGTTTGTAGTTGAAGTGTTGCTCTATATACTATTTCTATGTGACATAAACATATAGCATTTTATAATGATACACATTTATGCCTTAAGTCTTAACTCAGGGCATATACTGTCTCACTTTGTTATGAATTCAGAGTTCTGTACAATTAGTTAAACCTATTTACTACAGAAAATAGTGAAAAGGGATTAGATTTCTAAAGAAAAGGACTGTCAAGGTGATCTCTTAACTACTGTGCTTACTACATTCAGAACAAAATGCCACATAACTACTGTCATGCAGCTACTATCATTACTGCACATCTAAATTTTTGTTTTTAATAAAATGGTAAAAGGTTCTTTTCTTTTTAAGTTGATATTCTATTTTGGAGAAGGTTAGTACTATGGTTTCTAAGCATGGAATTGCAGGTACACAAACATTTCATTTCAAGGCACATTATATCATGGTATTGCCTCCTTTCTACTGATGCATACAAGAGAAAATCCAGGATAAGGTAAAAGTCTACAAATGGCTTCTTATTTAAGAATAAGAAATAAAATGTTTCCCTGATTACATGGCACAGTGGGTATGAAAAGAAAGAGGTGAAGATTTTGAATCATTACTTATTTGCTGCAGCAACAGCAAGTCTCCAGAGAACAATCTTGAGGCTAACAATCCAGGAACAAAGAGGCTTAAAGTTTACATCTTGGTTTCAGTGAGTAAATCCCAGGATAACCTACATTGTCTTTTAACCACACAGATAAACACTCTTTTATTTACATAGATGCTATTTGATAGCCCTCAAACACTATCAAATCTTAATGCTCTTGATAATATTGACAACACGACTTTCAGTTATCTCCTAGGACTGCCTTTTATACACAGACTTCGGAGTGCTATGCATTTTAACCGCAAGATCACACTGTCTGTTTCCATAATGGTTATGTTTATAGCATACAGCTTTGTTTCTTGCATGGTTTAATTTCGTTTCAGAAATTGTAATTTATTCTTAATGTTTTCAGAACGCTCACATAGTTACAAACACATAGATTTCTGCTCAGTTTCAAAAATGGATATGATAATAAGATCAGAAGCTGCACTATAAGATTAGTAGCTAAAAAGTCACTATAATCTATTGTTATCAACTGCATCATGGCACTAAATTTACTGGTTATATTTTTGCATGGATCTTCCATTGGTTATAATATTATTATGTTATGTGTTTTGTCTGTGATGATTTGACCAAACAGGACTTGCAACAAACTTGATTTCAAGACTGATACTATCTGCTTTCATCAGTATTGTAACCATGACGTGGGACTAGGATGGACCAAATGTGGATCCTCATGGCTTTCCCCTGGCATCATACCCATGAACATGTTACATTATAAGGAAAAAGGGATTTTGCTTTTGTGAAGTTACTGTCAGTTAACATTAAAATACGAATTCCTTAGTTCATTTGGGTGGGGCCAGCCTCCTCGAAGGAGTCCTTAAAGGTAGATTTCTCAACTCTTTTATGACAGTAAAGGTAGTTAGAGGTTAGGCAGAAAGCTTCAAGGGATTGGAATTCTACAGGCCATTGTTGGCTTGAAGATGAAAAGGGGCCATGTGCCCAGACCATGGGGACGTTAGTCTTGCAATTTCAACCAAATAAATTTTACCAATAATCAGTGAGCATAGGAAAGGAATTCAAGAAGAAGATGAGGAATGCAGCCCTCGCTAATAGGTTGATATCAGCCCGGTGGTACCTTAAGTGGAGAGTCAGTCATGCCATGGTGGATTTCTGCTCTACAGACTTAAGAGATAATAAATGGGTGTCTTTAGGCACTACTGTGTGGTAACCATTTATATCAACAGTAGATAACAAACACTGTGAGTGATATTGTCTTTGTTCAGCAATTCTAGAGTATCTGCAACACTTATTTTTTATGGTAGTAGACTTTTTTTCCATCATGACGGTACTCTAAGTACTGGATTTCTCTGATTTATTTTCCTTTCTATATTTTTTTCAGTCAAGAAGTATATGAACAAAGAAGCAATATGTTATGATGAAAACATAAATAGGGGCCATAAAGTTTTTCCCCAGATTATAAACACACTCAAGTCAGGAATCTTTTCCGGGTCACTGTTTCATCTCTAGACTTAGATGAAAATTCACTCTCATTTCCAAACCAGTTTTAAGGTGCTACAGTTACATGACACATTTATTGAAATTCTTGTACATACTAAATTACTTCTTGTCACTATAAAGACTATGAAAATAGTTTAAGACATAGCCCCAGTCCCAAAACAGCCTATTTATTTTAGGTAAATTAAATACATAGCATTTTCGATGAATAATAGAAAAATAACTTCTGAAATATGTGGTTTGGAATCCAAGGGCTAGTATTACCTAAAAAAGTATATAACTATTAAGACATATTGGTCATTTTTTTTGTGTGTGTGGTACCGGGGATTGAACCCAGGGGCGTTCTACCTCTGCGCTACACCCCCGGCCCTATTTTTTATATTTTATTTTGAAACCGGGTCTCACAAAGTTGCGGAGGGCCTCACTAAGTAGAGAGAGAGAGAGAGACAGGGAGAAAGAGAGAGAGAGAGAGAGAGAGAGAGAGAGAGAGAGAGAGAGAGCTGAGGCTGTGCTGGACATAACTCAGTTCTCAAGTGATGAATAGAACTATTATTTATATTTAACATACTTTTATTGGTATATTGTAATTATACCTCATAGTGAGGTTCACTATGATATAAACATGAATGCATGGAGCACTTGGTGTGATTACCTCCAGATCCTACCCTACCTCCATCTCCATACATGGTAGTGAGATTGATAATAATATCTTTGCATATGAACATAGAATTAGAATTGTTTCCTTCATCAAACCTCATTTTTTCCCTTCCGACCTTCCTCCCCAAGTTCCCTTCTACTATTCTACTGGTCTTTCTCATTTATCTGAAGTCCTTTTTAATATTTTCATCTAGCTTCCACATATGATAGAAAACATATGACCCTTGACTCTCTTTTTTTGTTTGTGGTACCGGGGATTGAACCCAGGGACATTCTACCTCCAGACTATGCCCCCAGCCCTATTTTTCATTCTTTATTTTGAAACAGGGTCTCACTAAGTTGTGGAGGGTCTCACTAAGTACCTGAGGCTGGCCGGGAACCCGGATCCTCCGGTCTCAGCCTCCCATGACCCTTGACTTTCTAAGACTTACTGATCACAGTACAGTAGTCTCCATTTCCATCCATTTTCCTGCAAATAACATTTTTTGTTATTCTTTATGGCTGAGTAAAGTTCCATTGTGTATAAACGGCACACTTTCTTTATCCCAACTTTCTTTTGCCCAGCACGTAGGTTGGTTCCATAAATTGGCTATTGTGAAATACGCTGCTATAAACATGGATATGCATATATCACTACAGTATTCTGAATTTATTCTTTTGGAAAGATACTGTGGAGTGGTATAGCTGGGTCATAGGGTGGTTCCACTCCTAGTGTTTTGAGGAACCTCCATACTGATCTTTATAGTGGTTGTAATAGCTTGCCATAGCCCTCACAGAAACAAGGTAGCAATGTTGGAAGTGGGGCTTGTTTGCTGTGTAGCACATGGGACATAAAACAACTTCAGGAGCTCATAAATAACTTGCTTGAACATGCAAATTGGATAGAGCATGGGGCATAAACAACACCACAAACTCACCAAAGCAACTTGTTTTGACATGTCAGCATATAGCTCAGACCAATGTGCCTGTGCTACAATTGATAACAGACCTTGGATCACAAATCTCTCCCTGTGTCTGACAGACTTACATCATCAATGCATTTGTGGAAATGACAAATGTCTGGTAAGCTTCACTAAGCCTGCCGAGGAAAATTGACAATATCTACAGAAACCTACAAGAACCCTATCAAAAGAGCAGCTGTTTTGACACACAGTGTGTTGAACTATTGCTTGAGTCTACTGTGAGTCTACTGTGCTCACAACTCCAATCCAGTGACTTTGCTTCGGCCCTGCTCTTTGCTGACCCAGGATCAGTGTGACTCTTCAGACTTCTCAGTGCTCAGAACAACTTCAGAATCTCCTGTTCCATTCCTGAACTTGGTTCATAATATCCCCTTCTCCCTTCTTGTTTGTAACTTGTTATTTGTTAAGTATTGGAAGTGCTCTAAGTTTTAGGACTATTTGTCTAAGTATACTTGTTTGACCTAAATTGTTAGATTTCCTAGTGTTAGGTGTATTGTTAAATGCTCATTCACAGTTAATTGGCTTTGGCAAAGCTGCTGCCCACCAATGGAACTTAGCTTAACTTAGAGAATTTCCTGATGAGTTCCTGCATGCTTTAACCTTCAAGTGTTAAATAAACCTTGTGACATTGTGGAAAGACACAAATCGTGTGTGATGTGACTTACTGGTCTTAGGACCTTGCAGTCCATTGCTTGCAACAGGTGCTAAGGAGGAGTCCTTGAGGGTGTGGACTTGGGGAATATATATGATTAGCTCCTCCCCTTGCTTGCTCTCTTGATGTGAGGAGCAGAGCTCACGTGCTCTCCTTCTTTCTGCATCCCACTCTCATGGCCTGAGCTCCAGCTCCATACTCCAGCCTCACATAGCTGAACTCCAAGAAAACTGTGAGCAAATAAATCTTCCTTCCTCTGTATTGTGGGGTCAGTTGTTTTAGATTACAGCAGTGAGAATGCTGACTGAGACAGTGGTTTTACTAATTTACATGCCCACCATCAGTGCAAAGAATTCCTAACTCACATCTTCCCCAGGATTGATTGCTGTTTGTATTTTTGATGATTGGCATTCTAACTGGAATTAGATGGAATCTCAGTGTACTTTTGATTTTCATTTTGTTGATTGCTAGCAATGTTGAAAATTATTTATTTATTTATTGACCATTTGTATTTCTTCTTTCGAGAGGTGTCATTTTGAATGACTTTGGTATTTTAATAGGGATTGCATTGAATCTGTACATCCCTTTTGGTTGTATGGCAATTTTGATGTTTATTCTGCCTTTGTGAGAACATGGGTGGTCTTTCTATCTTCTAAGGTCTTCTTCGATTTCTTTCTTTACTGTTCTATAATTTTCATTGGAGAGGTCCTTTTCATCCTTGGTTACATTTATTTCTATGCATATTTTTCTTTCCTTTTTGAGGCTATTGTGAGTGAAATTGTTTTCAGATGTTTTTACAGTGGATTCATGGTTGGTATATAGAAAAGCTATTGATTTGTGTAAACTGATTTTGTATCTGACTACTTTGCTGAATTTGTTAATTAGTTTTAGAAGGTTTCTGGTTGATTTTTTTCTAAGTATAGGATCATGTCATCTGCAAATAGAGATAATTTCTAGTCTTCTTTCCCTATTGGTATCCCTTTAATTTCTTTTTCTTGCCTTATCACTCTGGCTAGAATATTTAGTACTATATTGAATAGGAGTGCTGATGGTGGGCCTCCTTGTCTTGTTCCTGATTTTAAAGGGAATACATTTAGTTTTTCTCCATTCAGTCGTATGTTGGCTTTGTGTTTATCATATATTGTCTTCATGGTTTTGAAGTAAATTTCTTTTATTCTTAAGAGGTAGGCATAAAGAGGAGGGTAAATACATAACAGGATCTCTATCTTTTGAATGAATTAATTCTATTGTATGCCAGTGAATTACTTTCCTGGAGAGAAATTGCTATAAACAGCATGACAGACCCAGCATGACATCTTCAACTATTTTGTTATAATGACACAAAAAAGAAACTCTCTGTTCATATACCTGTCAAATCTAAAAGAGTTCACCAATTTTTTTAATTACATTTTTTACTTTTTCTTATTCTCTAGAAGCCTAAAATGTCAAAGAACCATCACTATCATACTCCAGGACAATATTATATTCTTATTTTTCTTAAACAGTCAAGACTTCCATCTATTTTGTATTAGTCTCTTCCTTTTTCCTTCACCATCCTATCTTATATAATGTGTCTGAGAGTGTCCTATGTGACTTCCTTAAGGAGTTAAATATTCTTATCACCCTGTGTTAGTCAGCCTTCCATAACTATAGCAAATACCTGAGGCAATCAACTTATAAAGACAAAAGGTTTACTTTGGCTCATGATTTTGGAAGTTCCATGACTATTGGGCCTTATTGCTTTTGAGCCTATGGTGATACAGCATATCATGGAAAAAGTATGTGGTAAAGAAAAATCACTTACTTCATGGCCGGGGAGCAAAAGAGACAAGGGAAGGAGGTGGGGACCCACTGTCTACTTTAAAGGCATGCACCCAATAACATGAGGACCTCCCACTAGGTCCTACCTCTCAAAGGTATTTAGGAGACATTTAAGATTCAAACTATTGCATACCTTAATTGATTTTCTTACTAAAATAAAAACAAAATCAAATTTGGTTAGTAGAATATTGAGAATTAAGTATTTAAACATGACTCACGATTGGAATTATAAAGTGAAATCCTGGCAGTGAAAAGTGGAACACTTTGAGGATGAGAAAAGAGTAATAGGATCACCTTTCGAATTCTTCTTATGTGCATCTCATGACTTCTTGTCAAGACCATAATCACTAAATAAAGATCCTGTGTATCAGATGCAGATTTAGTTGTCAGGAAGAAGGAAATACTAAACCCTGATCAAATTATACCCCCTTTCTTCTTACTATAAGGTATGAGTACTGAAATTCTTTTTGGTTTCATGTGCTCAATCTATCTAAAGAACAGTATAAAATTGGACATGGTTAAATCTTGTTTCTTAAGATGCATCGAAAGAAAGAGTTGGCATTTCAATATATAAATTAGAAGTTCTTGTCAAAGTACTACTTTATGCCTTCACAGCCAAACGCACTCGCAATCTCTACGCAGTATCTAGGCCTTGATTATCTTTTTTATTCACTCACACAATGTAAAGCCATTATGCCTAGGAAAAAATGGAAATGTGACATATATCTAATTTTAAAATGGCTATAACTCCAAATACATATCAGTGTCCCGGGGTTGCTTGGAGATTGCAGATTTTCATTGTTAAACATTGGTATTATTCTCAAAATAAAAGGATGCTAATAAAAATTCCATTAAAGAGGAGACAATTTGCATTTGAACAAGAAAATTCCATTCCACAAGGATAATGGTTGGTTTTTTACAGCAAAGCAAGTGTAACAAACTTGCCTTGCTGCCTTTTATTGATTATTTTTGCACCCCTAGGAAATCAAGGGGAAAAATCCCAGATACTTTATTTCTTTCAGCTTTGAACAGACTGAATCATCACTTTCTTTTCTGGTAGCTGAAACTCCCAGTGCTACTGTTTTCTTCTGGATCAAAATTCTCAGAGGTTAAATGTCTTTTTATAGAGTATAATCATAACTGTGTTGAACCATGTAAACACAAAGTTAATTTTTGCCTTGACAGCAGCAATGAGAACTAAAAGGAATACCATGACAGGAAAAACAAATATACATATTCAGTGGAATTTCAACTCACCTTCAATACAGAGTAACATGCAAGAGCAACCCAAGAGTAAAGGACTAACATTACATAACAGAGGGTGAAGTGTTTTGCATATGAATAAATTACATTTGAGGTCTTGAGGGTTATGAAAACCACTGCTATTCAAGTTCACAGGCAGAAAAGAAAAGCAAGAGAAATAAAACATTATAGTAAAGTGTTATGTTGACTATGTTGGCATAAATTTGTAGAAAAGTTATTTGCATAGATATTTATATGATATTTTGACATCATAAATAACATATTTTATTTTATTTTAATATATGGAAGTGTGAATAAATTAGTACATAGAGGAATAATGATTATTAAATCAATAATAATATACTTTGATGAAATAATTTATGAAAGACAATCTAACATGTTTTCTACATGGTTTTGTTTGCTTTTTTCTTTCATTGCATTGATTATCTAATGACAATAATTTTAATTCTATAAATAGATTTGGAATCCAGAAGGAAGGCAATATAGATTTTTTGACTCTGTAAATATCCTTTCATTTATTCAAATGATCATGCCACTTTTATGTTTCAAAGTCAATGGGGTTTTTGAAGGCAAATTTAGTAATTTTATTGTCACATGGTCATTTTTCTGGACAATGACAACAGAGATAATGGAGGAAAAGGCATTTCTTGAGAGGAAAATGTTTCTAAAAGATTTTGTTAATTTAATAAATATTTAGCTAAATTAATATGAACAAGTACACTTTTTATGAAGTGGAGCTTATCACAAAGTTATGTGATCGTCACATAAAACTTCCAGGTTTACATTTTACCTAATTCCAAACTTCAGATTCGAAATTTGTAATTATATCTAATTTATGGGATAATTGTATAGCAACCATCCTTGTAATAGACAGTAATGCCTCTGTCACCTTCACAAATATTTTACAAACATCCGTCTCATAAGATTTTTGGTGTCCTGAATACAGGGTCCCTCTGCTGTGCCACAAAGCCACGGTGTGTAGGACATTCAATTAGGCTGCTTCACATCACCTATTTTGATTCTCGACTTTGTAGGGCAAGAGCAACTAGTATGAACATGAAGTTCAGGCTGCCTGCGGTGTCATGAGTGACAAAGATGCTTGCATAGGATCCAGGCATCTCCTGTTTCCACGAGCATCCATGAAACAGTGGCAAGTTCACTTGCTAACTTGAAAAGAGAGTAAAAGGTAAAATATCAGACAATAGCAATTAACATGAACTTCTGTCCATAAACAAAATATAAAGTGTATATGAAGTCACATAAATATTCATGAGCACATAGTTTATATATTCTTTTTATACAAAGGACTATTAGCCCTTTTATATTCATAAAGTATGTCACTCATGGCATTGGTATATGCCTAGATGTATTTTCACAAAACAAACACATCTGTGTGCCTAGCACTGAGAGTAAACGGCAGAACATTTCCAGCCTCCTGGGAACCCAAGACTCACAAATTCCCCATCCAAGACAATGACTATCTGAAATTATAAGGTTTTAATAAATTGTGCATTTCTACTACATTACTTACAGGTAGAGTTAATCTAATCAGTAGGTAGACTTTTGTGTCTGGCTTCTCACACTCATTATTTTTTGAGACTAATATTAGTACATAGTTATAAATTGTCCATTTTCATTGCTGTATAGTCTTGTATTCTATAGATATAAAAAAAACTTATTTAACTCTATACTATGTTACTTATCAGCATTTGCATATTTTCCAGTTTAACACCATTAAAAATTTCACTATGAACACTCTGAAATGCACTTTTGGTGAATGGACATAAATTTTTCTCTTTGAACTATGTCTGCGAGTAGAATTTCTGGGTCACAGAATAGTTGTTTCTTCAGTTCTGGTAAATACTGGCAAAATCATTACACTAATTTACACCCCTAACAGCAAAATATAAAAAATCAAAATGGTTCACATCGTTACCAATTTAAGATTTTTCTATCATTATCTTTAACATATTGTTGGATAGATAAATATATCTCACTATGATTTTAATTTGCATTTCTCTGATGACTAATGAAAATAAGAAAATGGTATTTTTAAATATATACATATATTTATATATAATAATTATATAATATATATTTAAATATATATACTATATATTATATATATATATATAAAATGCAGCTCACACCTTTAATCCCAGTACTTGGGAGTCTGAGACAGAAGGATCTCAGGTTTGAGGCCAGCCTTGTCAAATTAGTGAGACCCGGTCTCAGAATAAAAATAATAAAATACATCTAGGGGTGTAGCTCAGATGTAGAATTCCTCTGGGTTCAGTACCCAGCAGCACAAACATAAAATAACAAAAATTAACCAATACAGAAAAAGAAATCCTCCAAAACCAATATCTATATCAAAAATTTCATGAACTTTCATTCATTCCATTCTTCTGTTCAGTAAGAAGTTAAGATGAATCTTTTTTTCTGTCGTGAACTATTCTAGTCATTGGCATAATGTGGTCGTATTAGTCAGGGTTCTTTATAGATTAGATTACAGATTAAGGATTAGAAGAAGTTTATTATAAAAACTTGGCTGGTTTGGCACTGTGGCACACACTTGTAATCACTTGGAAGACTCAAAAAGGAAGATGGCAGGTTCAAGGACAGTGTGTGGTAATTTAGCAAAACCCTGTTTCAAAAAAAAATAATAGTAAAATAGGGCTGGGTATGTTGCTCAGAAGTAGAATGCCACTGGGTTTAATTTCTAGTGCCACAAATAATAGTAATAATAATAATAATAATAATAAGTAATAATAATGATGACTTTGCTCATGTGAGTATGGGTGCTAAAATGTCTCAAGTTCTATAGGATGTGTCTGCAAGCTGGAGTCCCAGGAGACTGATGGCATAATTTCAATCTGATTAAAGGCCTGGGAATCAGGAAAGCTGATGTTTGAGTCTAGTCTGAAAGCTGTCAGTCTGAAACCTAAGAGCTCATTTTTCAGTTGCAGTCCAAAAGTAGGAAAATATTTGATGTTCAGCTCTCAAACAGTTAGACAGGAGGTATTCCTCATATACATTGGAAGGCCATCCTGTGTGTTCTACTGAGGTCTTCAATTAATTGAGTCATGGCGATCTACCTATGTGGATGCTTGTAAAGTCTACTGATTCAAATATTATTCCAAAACACCCTCATAGATGCACACAAACTAATGTTTGACAAAACATCTGGGCACTCTGTAGCCTAGGCAAGGTGACAAATAAAATTAATCATCATACCCTGAGATATCTCGACTGGCTCCATTTTGTAAAACCCACGCCATCTTAGGTTAAATGACTGAGCAAATGGAAAGTCCCCAGAAGAAGAAAAAACAACCTATAGTTCCTGGAATGTGACCTCTACGTAATACCAATGTGACCTTTAGGCAAATACCAGACCTCCTGTTAATTATCCCAGATTCCAGGGATAGTTAACCCTTGTAACTGCCAGATTTAATGTCTGTAATTGTTTTGCTCAACTCCACCTGCAGCTAATGCAGTTCTGTAATTTGGGCTTTATAATCTCTTTCCACCTGCTAAACGGGGCTGCCTCCTGTTTAGGGGAGACAGCCCGCGGCCGTGAATAAATGACTCTTTATTTGGACACGAGCTTTGAGTGGTCTTTCTTGGCGGCTCCCCTACAACAACCCCACATCTTTCTTCATACATTATTTCCAGTTAATCAACATTATATTCAAAGCAAGGTAGCCGCTTTGGCCTCCACATCCAGCATGTTCCTTTATTCATCCTGGAATCTGATCTCCCATGGCAATCAGAGTGATTCTTTCAGGATGTATTTTAGATTCTATTATTTCCCTGCTCAGAATCTTTTAGTATTTTTTATCATTCTCAGACAAATATTTAAGCCCTTTCCTGTGATGGATGAGGCTCCACAAGCTCTTACCAAGAATGGTTTTTAGCAGTTATCTCATTTCACATTTCTCCCTATACCGTCAGCTTTATTACATCTTTTGCTTTCTCTTTTCCTCATAGTAGTAAGTTAGCATCCCCTGACATTTCCGTATGCACATTTACTTATTGATAGACCCTATTTTATTTTTGTGGTATTAGGGATTGAACCCTGGGAGCTTCTACTGAAGAGCCAAAATAAAGCCATAACAGGCTTTAGTTAAAGTTTTAAGTAAAATAGGCTTAAGTACCTGTTTTCTAGAAGTTAAGTCTCTATAGCATATTGCCCCCACACCCTGTAATCTGATCTTGTCCCTAGCAACCCCTAGACACAGCCAATTGGTGTCAAACACACCTGGGTTTAGAAATCCAAAAAATTTGGGCTGAGAGGCTACTCTGACCAGAGTCAGCAGGCCCCTCCACCCATCCTGAAAGAGGTCACCATACAAGGTTAAAGCTTCCCTAACGATGACCCCTACCTAAGGCGCGAAAGTTAAACCAACCAGAGAACGCCAATAAGCTTATGTTTTAAACTAGCCTATCAGTGTAAAGGTGAGGTGGGCTGCCTCCTTGGGGGATAAAAGCTTTGTTCTCGGAGAGCAAGGGGCTTCTCCCTGTGACCACTGCGTTGGTGCACCGTGGAGGCCCAAGCTCGAGCTTGAATAAAAACCCTCGTGTTTTGCATCGGAATCGGCTTCCTGGTGGTCTTTGGTGGGATCACGAACCTGGCACTTCACTACCTCTGAACTCCACCCCCAGCCTTTTTATTTGTGTTTTAAAACAGTCTCACTATGTTACTGCACACTGGCCTAGAACCTGCAATCCTCGTGTCCCATCCTCCCAAGTCCTTGGATTACAGTCATGCACCACTGCACCCAGCTGTGATAGTCCCTCTATTTCCATGCAATGTCAGCACCAGGAGAGCTTATTCTAGGTTTTTCTGTGAGGGCATTTTTGGAGAAAATTAACATTTGAATCATGGAATGAGTAAGCAAATTGTCCTCCCTAACATGGGCGTCCATTATTCAATCAGTTGAAGGCCTGAATAGAATGAAAACCCCGAGCAAGGATATATTTCTCTGTGCCTCACTGTGAACCGGGACATTAACCTTTTTCCTGCCTTCAGACTCTCACCGGATCTCGATCTTCCAGGTTCTGGGGCAGAGTACACTCTCAGCTTTTCAGGTTCTCGGGCTTTTGAACTTGAACTGAATATGAAACATTGGCTTTCCAGCTGGCCAACTGACCCTGCGGATTGCTGAAGTTCCCAGCCTCTAGAGTCCTATGAGCCAATAAATGGCAGGAAGACTTTAAACACAGTTTTCTATTATTGCAAAATGTGGCATTTAGATAGTAAACCACGCTGGTTTTTTTTCCCTTGATTTCTTCAAGGCATTAAAAGTTCTGCAATGTTGTTATTATTAATTTACCTCCTCGGGTCTGTGCATGCCCTTAGCATCTCATTTCACACTTCTCACTTTTGACCTTTTTTTCAGGGATTTCACATTTTATTCAATATCATTGGGAACAAAAAATGATCATGACTTTGCTTTCTGTCGTTTCATTTTTTATGGGTGTGTTGATTTTCTTCTTTTTCTTCCATATGTTTACTTATTTGGATCCCATGGTCAATAGCTCTTTTTCTTAATCTTTCCCTGGGGTTGATCTTCATGAGGGTAGTTCTTTTTAGGCCAATTCTGTGAGCATATGAGGCATTGGGCATTGTTGAAATTTCCTTCATATTGCTGTGGGCCTGGATGCATATCTTCTTCCAAAGAAGAGTGACCGAGAGCTTTCTATAGGTCTTCAGCTGGGAGGTAACTAGGATATGGCCTGACATACCACTCGTTATGATTTTATTACTAGATTCTTCCTCCAAATTCAAAAGAAACAATAAGTGGAAATAAAGAAAAGGGAATAGAAGTACATTTAAATGCATGTCTATCCTGGTAGAAGGTTATATCTGTCCTTGCTTCAATGGGAATGGGCTACTTTTTGTGAATTTTTTTATATTTTGAAATTTGAGCTTTGATATTGCTAGGTTGTATTTCTTTAGTTCAGTTTTGTTTTAACGGTTTAGCCGATTCTTTGCTGGTTTCATTTACTTCCAGCTGAGGCAGGGGTCCACCTTTTACTTTAGTTCTTTTTAAAAAAATAATTTGTATTTATTTTAGTTTTTAAGTTGCATGGGATATCTGTACTCATTTATGGAGTACAGTAAGATAATTTGATATATGCGTGTAGTATGTGATAATCCAATCAGTGTAATCAGCATTTCCATCTCCTCAAACATTTACTCATTTTTATCTATTGGAAAATTCGCTTCAGTTCTGCTTCCCTCCTCTGCCAGGAAACACGTGGCAGCACTTGAGGCCTGGGCCATGGAGGCGATGAGTTCCAAGTGTACCGCCCCAGTTTACCTTCCGAGTAGCTTGAGGGCCGTGTCTCCATCCTCAGTTTAATAACATCAGTGAGGTTTTCCAGACGTTCTTATTTGCCAACATAAAACGCTCCCTGGAAGGAAGAAGCCTGTATTGACTTTGTATCTCTCCATTGCCTATTTCAAAATTATTCTTGATCTGGATGACAGTGCTGAAAATTTGGGGCAGAAGATAGACCCTTTTCTGTTTTCTGTTTTTATTGCATTAAAAAAAAAAACATGCCAGGTGTGGTGGCACAAGCTTGTAATCCCAGTACTTGGGAGGCGGAGACCGGAGGATCCAGGTTCGCGGCCAGCCTCAGCTACTTAGTGAGGCCCTCTGCAACTTCGTGAGACCCGGTTTCAAAATAAAGTATAAAAAATAGGGCTGGGGGTGTAGTTCGGAGGTAGAACGCCCCTGGGTTCAATCCCTGGTACCGCAAAAATAAATACATAAATAAATAAATAAATAAATAAATAAATAAATAAAAATAAGCTGGGCATGGTGGCATGCCACGGCCTTGCCTCCTACAGAGTCTGCGTGAATACACGCACGACGTGGCAAAAGCTTCAAGGAAGTATGCCCGTAGAAAAGGTGGCCTGGCAAGATCCTCTGTGTTCTTGGCTATTCTCTCTTTGCTGTAAATGCCACGGCCTTGCCTCCTACGGAGTCTGCGTGAATACATGCACGACGTGGCAAAAGCTTCAAGGAAGTATGCCCGTAGAAAAAGGTGGCCTGGCAAGATCTTCTGTTTTCTTGGTTGTTCTCTCTTTGCTGTAAACTTCTTGTATTCTCTTAATCTTTAACAGGTATGGCTCAGTGAGCTCAGTGTTTTGTTCAAAATCATCAACTGTGCCTTATGAGAAAAATAGACGGGTCTTTCCCAGGAATGTGACTTTGGCCCCGAACGCTCCCTAGCTCTTGCTTAGATTAGCCCAGTAGGGCAGAGGGGGCTCGAGAACAGTTGTGTATAGGTTACAACAGGTAGAGCTTTTGTGGAAACTTCATAGAAATGGTTTTAGGGATGGTTTGAAAGAGATTTAGAAATTTGGAACAAAAAGAATTATAGAAGTTTAAAGTAAGAAAGCAATAATAGGTAGTAGGTTAAACATTAAACTCTTGCCTTGTAGCCATAACCTCAATTTCCCATTATAAATAGTTTAGGTGCCAAAACCATGTTTGGCAGCTGCCCACAGCATTATGCAAAACAAAACTTATGCTCTGACGTGCCCACAGCATTATGCAAAACAAGACGTATGCTCTGACGTGCCCATGACATTATGCCAAACAAGACGTATGCTCTGACATTTATTTGCTCTTATTGCTTTGCATTGTTACTTTTTAGAAATCATTAAGAAATTAATAAGATTGTACAAACCGTAGGTATGAACAATGATCAGCTGATTATGTATTCTGTTTCCTTAATCATTGTGTATAAAATCCTTGCCTGAAGCTTTGCAAAATACACTCAGATGCAACTTCTTTGAGTTGTCTGTGTCTGTTTGTCACCCATCGCTGACTCCTTGCCCACCATCCCGAGACCCCTGTCCCATCGGTCTCAGTTTCCCGGCTGAGCTGGTCCATCGCAGTGGCACACGCTTGTAATCCCAGTACTTGGGAGGCTGAGACAGGAGGATCCCAGTTCGTGGCCAGCCTCAGCTACTTAGTGAGGCTCTCTGCTACTTAGTGAGACCCTGGTTCAAAATAAAGAATAAAAAATAGGGCTGGGGGTGTGGCTCAGAGGTAGAATGCCCCTGGGTTCAATCCCTAGTACCTCAAAAAAAAAAAAAAAAGACTCATAGCTAGCCATGGTGGCACATGCCTGTAATCCCAGTACTTGTGGGGCTGAGACAGGAGAATCATAGGTTTGAGGCCAGC